>JBBPJV010000605.1:0-18512 GCA_038088915.1 Sutorius aff. eximius
GCGCGGAACTTTTGCTTGAGAGGGTTGGAATAGCGAGTTGTTCCTGGATGTGATGAATGGATTAGATCTGCAAAAGTGAGTGACGGGTATAGGATACGTTTGTGCTCGGTCCTCTGGGCTTTGTGTGTTTCGAAGTTGCCAGCATCCAGCCGCCTTACGACCGCGTCAGATCTCGTTCGAGCAAACGATATTTGCTGAAGTGGCATGTTAGCAACGCTAAGATCGATCGCCAACGAGAGATGTGCTACCATAGGTTTCGAATAAAGAGGAAATCCCCGGACTTCTTTCATGGCTTTAGCGGCGATTTCAGGCGATGCGAATGATACGAATGCTTGACCACGCATCCGTAGGTTACTGTGAGCGACGACATCGAGAACTTCGCCATATGATTTGAAAAGACCTCGCAAGGATGTTTTGAGCACTGTTCTCCGACGACCGTTAGCAAACCAAGACGAGAATGTGAGCGGGGATGCTGACCCTCGACTTTTATCTTTTCGTTGAGATTTTGGATATAAAGGGTCTCTGAAGCGATTTCTGGCTGTGCAGGTGGCTGAGCGGCGGCGTCGGGCACTGCTGGCGCGACTTGGGCGGGGACTTGGTTGAGTGGGGGAGCCTGAACGTCGGCCATGGCAGTGAACGCGATGGAGGATGTGATTGTTTGCTCGTACGATGACCCATTTCCACTTTTGTGCGTAGCACACTTGTCTCAAATTTCTGGCTCGAAAACCATGACATTATCTATGATATCTAGCATGTACCGCAGCGACGTTCCACCATGTTTCTGCTTGGACTTTTTTTTTCTGTGTAAAAGGAACACTTTGGCGGGGTTTGCCATGGTTTGCAGCAGCACAGCCGACTTTCTTCGTTACCACAGCCACGACTCTTGGCTGGACCACGTACCCTCTACCTATTCATGGGGCGCTGGACCCAATACGACGAGGTGTGGCATTTTCTGAATGGTGTTTGTTTTCACTTGACTTACCGCCCTCAGGACGACTACAGGCTTCCTGAGGGAGTAAAACGTATTGGCTACGATGCCGACACCGGGTGCTACTACTTTCGTGATCGGGAAGGGTTAGTGTACAGAGGCTCGGAAGGCTCCGAGTTTGGAGAGTTGACTCAAGGTGCCGTCGAAAACCCGTGTGGCATGCAGGAATGTTAATTCTTTCATAAACAGTCGCTGAACTGCCTGTCACCATTACTGCAGAAACAGGCGATGACAACGATGTAGAAGCCGCACCTACTCGCGCTGACGGCTACCAACCTCTTGCAGTGGACGAGGTGTGTACGCTGCCGAGTATTTCGAGGTGCTGACCTGACGACTGGGTTCAGAATGGCGCCCGTCACATTCTCCGAGGAGGCGCCTATCGAACGCTCTTCCCCTTCTTCCTTATCATCGCGGTCATCCTCTTACTCGTCTGGCGACTCGCATTTTCGCCCAGTCCTGTGGCACTCGGGCCTTGTCCCAGCACAACACTTCCCTATGTCGTTCAAAGTGGCGACAATTGTTGGGACATCGCTCGTCGCCATAACACGACATTGGACAAACTCCGCATCGTCAATCCCAAGATTGTCTGCAATGACCTTCACCCGGGGGACCGAGTTTGCGTCCCTGACGAAGAGTCCTCTATAAGCAGGGTCTTTTGATCTGTTCTCGTTTCTTTTTTCTTGTATATCGACACCACTTGTACTATAGCGCTTCACTCGGGATGTTTCACTGTTAGACCCTATGACGTCAAATTTAGCGTGGGAATATATGTACAGCCACCACAGGATGTTGAATTATGTCGGCTCAGTCCAACAACGCCTTTGCTTCATACCTTTACGACCGCTCGTACGAACTCACGACCACAAGATAACATACTCGCTATCCGTATTCTAACAAATGGCTTTCGAAGACTGGATTCGCAAGGGGCACCCTAGTAAGCTTCGTCTGTCCCCGCATTCATCCGAATCTGAAACCTCCCGCAGTCGTGTTCGGATTGCTTATTGTGTTCAGTATCATCGAGGTTTGTCGTGCCTACCCGAGCGTTACACCCTGATTCGACCATCCTGTAGCTATCGATATCTGCCTTCCTCGTCGCGCAATTTAATCGACACCACAACTACTTCAGCGTTGATGAACGCGATCGAACTTCTTTCCTCCTATTTGCATCCGCCTGGACAATCACGCTCTCTGCGCTATACATGTTTTTCTTCTTCTCTCTGCCAGATAGTGTGATGAATAGCGTCGGGTCTCATATCGCCTTGTAAGCATTGCTCGGCCCCTCGTTTCGTTCGGTTCGCTAACACGCAATCAGTCTTCTTCTCACATGGATATTTTGGACCGCGGGCGCAGCCAGCATCACTGCGGCTCTTGGAGGTGGTTTGAACTGCGCGTAAGCACACGTTCCAGAATCGGTAGATTCTCTCTAACCGACTCTCCGCAGTCGGACCATATTTGTTTATTGCGGTCAACTGAATGCCCTGGAGGGTTTCGCCTGGCTAATTTGGTAAGAGGCGTCTAAAACACAATCCTCTGTCTTATTTACCTTATTCTTTTAGGATCATTGTTACGTTTGCGATCATCATCGTGGCCATTCGTGGTGTGCTTGCTGCACGGCGCGGTGATGGCCTCAAGGGCCCACTTGTTGTATGAGCAGTTTCCAACCCCCCCTCCCTCGTTGCCTATCTATCTAAGTGAACTGTTTCTTTTTATTTTTTACATTGCGACACCCCGCTCTGACCTGTTCACCTCTCACCTATACTCACGGCTTATTTACCTTGGACACCTCCCCGCGCTATTTCTTATTCGATCGTTGGCTTGCAACGACCTACTGCTGTAGCCACGTATGTACATGCTGTCAGAGCATAGATATTGTTGGCCCCACTCAGAGGTTGATGATGTGAAGGAGTATACCAATGCAAAGTTGCGTAATTTAGATCCGGGCGAAGATTATCATGTATGTGTACCAAGTATAGCCCATTCTTGTGGGGAAACAGTACGAACCCGTGTTGATGACCACGTACCAACACGAGTACATACTGTTTCCCAACCCAGGAGAAGGAGGCAAGGTGAGTTCAAGCCAAGATATGGTAATACGCAGTGAACAACGAGCCCCTTCAGAGAGTCATACCATTGCTGTTAGAGCATAAATATCGCTGGCCTCAGTCGGAAGTCGACGATGCGGGGGCGTACATTAACGCAGGATCATGCAATTTAGACCCAAGCGAAAGGGTAGCAGATAATCACTGATACACACCGAGTGTGGCCCATTCCTGTGGTGGGGAAGCAGTGCGAACCCATGTTGGTAACAGCGTGCCAGCACGAGTATGCACTGTTTCCCAACTCTGGAGGGGGAGGCAAGGTGACCCGAGCCGAGAGACGGTCGTTGGTAATACGCGATAAACAATAGGGCTTTCACTGGCATCGGTACGGGTTCGTGCTGGAAGTGGCTCAAGCTCCCTTTACGAAGTCATGCCGGTAGAGGGGAGGTGACCAATACCCGCGTGCCCGATCCGAACCCGGACCAAGAAGCGATTCCGGCGAAGATGAGGAACTGGCATGGTTGTGGGGGACTCGGGAGACGCCATGAGCCTGTGCTGATCGTCTCCAAATAAGTACGTACCATGATGAGCATGGCGTTTCCCAACAGCCAAGGCTTGAATACAAGCGTTGTCGGTCTCGAAGCGAATCAAGAGGGGATCGTGGGGTGATAAACAATCAATCCGCCCTTTGGCATGAACCCGTGCTGAAAGTGTCAGCATGTCAACACGAACTCACGCCGAAGTAGCGGAGGGAAGAGGGTGGCGAGCGTGGATCCAAGCCAAATTAGATGATCGCTATTAATAAGCGGTGAAAATACCCCATAGGGGCTGGTTGGATTCGCTCTGCAGGTTGGTCCTGGTTCCAGCACGAGTTCATATCCTTCCCTGACGTAGAAGTGGAGGCGACCAATGCCAGCATGACCTATCCGGCCCGAAGCCAAGAGACGATCGCAGGTGCAATAAGTATCGGTTGTACCTGAGCGTGGAATCCGGAGGCATTATGAGCGCATCCTGATACACGGTTTCCAGGAAGTACGTACCAGGATGGGTACGTGCCATTTCCCGGCGGCTAGGGGTTGAATACAACTGTCGTCGATCATGATCCAAGTCAAGAGGGAGTCATGAGGGGCATGACCCACACCGCCCATCCCGATTTTGGTATTCCGTTGCACGCCGTCATGAATATACACCAGGATGCGAACATTGTCGGTCCTGGTTGAGGCCAAAGAGTCAAGAAACGCAACGAATGGCGCTCATTCTCGAACAATGGGAAACGGCCGACATGGTCTGGGCCTGCAACATGAGTTCATGTAGCTTCCCCAGGCGACGCGCTGTGAGGACATAGAAGTGGTGTCGGCGAACCGGAGGCCATGTACCTGCTACCAGAATCGAAGCCTCGAAACTGATTAGGGATCTAGTCTCGCATACAAAAAGCGAATGCACCTCGTGAATGGAGAAGACGAGGACAATGATCGTCCACCGCCGGGCACTGCAACAGATATGCAACACATCCCCTGACCCACGGGGGACGCTAAGTAGGATTGGAAAAGCCGATGACCATGCGGAGGAGGGAACAAGAGAGCAACCTGGGTCATTGTCGGACTCGTTCGCTTTTATGTAGTTTTCGATGGCCCGCTTCAGGAATCGGGATAACCGCTTCTAGGTGGTGGATGTTTGGATTTTGAGCCCGTATTTTGGCAAGGCCGATACCCCTAAGGGTCGCTGCAGCTTCTGTATCCGCAATTCATCGGGGTTCTATGCAAGCTTCAGAGATAATTTGAGCCGAAGCCTGTAGGCAAGGCTTCGGTGTCGGTTGATTCATGTCAAGAGTCATCATAACCGTCAGTGTCTATCATGGGGCTCAGATGACAGTACATAGATGTGTGATCAGACAGTCAAGAGACGCTTGACGGCACCTGCCGCACTCCACTCTGACGGGCACAGCCCACGTTTCCTTGCTATCTATACTGATTGGAAGATGCACTGGGCATTCACCGTACCTCACGAGCAAAAACTTCTTCACTCGGACGTGGTCACACCTGTCAACTTGGCTTCTGATGTGAATCCGCGATGCATCCCTCCCGCAATCCTAACCTCAAATGGGAACAAAGTCAGCTGGTACCTGGTTCCAGGCACGTTTCGCGTGGAAAAGAAAGTTCTTTGGGCGGTGGTTCGCGGTCAGCTTGCCTCTGACTCGCAAACACCCGAGATGGCTCGACCGCGCGGCACACGCGGGGTGTCAAGATGTCCCCGAGTTTTCGCCCATACGGTAATACTCTGGCTATTTTCACCAGAGGTCTTATCTGGCATCTGCGGGTTCAACCGCCGTTGATTGAATAGTGATCCTTTTCTGTAGAAACAGTCGCGTTGTCGAGGTGGCGATATAAGCCCACATTCTCAGTGGCGTTCGAGTTCCTGGTCCACAAACGACACGGGACATATGTGGATGAGAGCATGCGGGTAATTTCGAGTTACTTTTGTCAGCCGAGCTTTGACACCTCCGATTGAGGTACGGAACCATCCGACTCTATTGATGTTTGTTCGGCAAAGGTGGCACTCATCTGGTCACCCAAGATCGATCCCATGGTGTGGGCTTCAACACAGGGTTGCATCAGAAAATGCTTGTTCTTTGCGTAGTAATTCTGGGACCGCACGCATCTGCTCAGACTGAAGTTGGTACCGATGCTTCGGCAAGTTTGCAAGGGCAATTGGCCGTCGGCCCCAACATTCGAGCCCGTCTGCTTATCGCGACGGATCCCATTGCGTCGGGTTTATCCCGGTAAAGGTGTGTACGGAAGAGGGACCACTGCTATCTGGAATAATAAGTATGGATCTGTCACTCTACCGGGGCCAAGATCACGTTCGGCTAATGAACGCGTTTCAATTGGGTGTACACGATGTACATTGATCTTGTTTGCATTCCCATCATGCTATACAAGCAGACTCGACTTTCATTTTGGGGTATTGTTCGAGTATAACATCCTTGATGATGTTCATCACCGGAGGTGCACGAAAGCCAACCTCGAATTCGAGCACGAGCTAATTTTGCAGGCTTGCATCCTCTCCATCTCCACGCCGCAATCAGTGCCGCATGATGCCTCACGTGGCAGGTGACCTGCGCCTCTCTCCGCAAAGCGTACGCTCTCATGAAAACCAGACCTTCTCTAAACAGGTAACTCCTGAGAAAAGCACTGTCCGGCCAAGTAACGTCTTCACCGGCGGGCTCTCGTGTCGAAAATAGGCTATGGTAGTCTGTTCTCATCGTGGTCTTTTTAAGCCATCTCCGCTGCTTCTCACCGATGTATGCATTCAAAGCTACCAGTATGGCTTTGGAATCTGTGCTTCCCTCTTTACTTCTGTTTCATAGACGTCGGTCCGCCGATTTGCCCATGCCTGGGATTGACACGGTGGATGTTAGTGCAGATTATGGCCCGCTGATCATCGGGGGACTGCTTGCCTTTGGGTGAGTCTCATTTTAGCGCCGATTGCCAGGTAATAATGCAAGATTCATGTTCGTCAGCCTTTCAGGTTGTTTCAACATGCAGTTTATAGTCTACCGGCAAATTTACTCGGGGGACCGATGGACGACAAAGTCTGTGGTGAGTCGCAATTACGTATGCGATTTCGTTCCATTCTGAATTAGCCATGTGATGTGGGACGTACCTAGGTTTTAGTGACGTGGTACGTCTCGAGGTTCAGGCAACTCTAACAGGCCCGGATCTTCAGGATTGATGAGTCCCTCAGGCTGCTTGATTTCTGTCATTCTGTATTCATCGTTATCGCCATTTGGGAATCCGTGATCTGCTTTTATGGCGTCCCTGAGAGTGTGGATGTCATTCCTTGGTGAGTATAGTGATTTGTAGACTCAGTTAAGTGCTCATGACGGTTGTGCAGGAGCGTCGGAGTGAGTCTAAATTCCAGAACGAGCTGTGGTGACCCACTGACATAATGATTCCAGCCGACCGTGGCTCTGACGGTACGCTGGGGTTTATTTAAATCCGTCAAAGGGTTCTAACTACTGGTTTAGGCAATACTGACCTTCCTTGTACAGAGGTGAGCTCATCTCGAGCCGATGGTCGCCTCCCCGTTTACGATCGCCTTGAGCAGCTTTTTTGCTCATCGAATATACAGACGTCGGTATCATTTTCCGAATGCTGCGCACTTCAACGATTTACGCCCATTTTTACCTAGTGCAGGATCATAGGGCAATGGTCGCGAGCTTGGTGGTAGGTATCCTGGATAATAATAGATGGCTTGTTGAACCTTACGAGTTGTAAATTCAGTTTATCCTTGCATTTGTTAGGCTGGGTACGTACTGCGCTGAATGTTATTACGTGCCTCTGACGCTCAAGCGTCCGTAGTGGCTGCGAATGGTAAGAGCCTGCGTCCTTGCTTGTTCGGTTGTTGACCATTTCTCGTGCAGTGTCAATGGCGGAGATGTAAGCAAAAGTTGTCAAACGATACAGTCACATTCTCCAACCCCTTTCCAGGATCAGATTAAAGTCGTACACTCTCTTCACGCGTCCCTTCCCATCGGTCAGCCCTGCTTCTATATTGGCAGTGACGATCATTGATCGATCGTCGCAGTGGTTCTTTACCCTCGGCCTCTCCCTCTCAGCTATCGTCGATATCGTAATCACGGCGTTCCTTTTCTGGTTTTTGAGATCGAACCGCACAGAAATACCCATGTATGTTATTGTTTTGGCGCCATGTTCCCAGCCGAAATAACCCATAATTTAAGTCAAGTGCGAATCGCATCATCCATGCATTGACGTTGTGGACGGTTCAAACTGGGTCAGCTACGTGGTGAGTAGCATTGTGCTAGCCTATTATTGCTTGAAGGATTCAAAAGATGATCGTGTCAGCCTTGGCGCGACCGCTTCGCTCATTTGCGTAAGTGACTCTAGCGAAACCTGAATATGGCCTGATGATCTTGTCTGACCAACGCTCCACTTGTTAGTGGCTTGCGATGCCGCAAAACCGAATATTCCTCGGCCTTCACTTTGTCGTGGCAAAATGTATGTCGTAAATTCATTCCGCATCACAAACTACTTTCACCTACTGTATTTGCCCCAGTGTACGCCAACTCGCTGCTTGCAACGTACGTCTGGTCACTTTGCAAACCGCTGCACACGATCCCTACTCCTTTCTTTTTGCTTTCTTGACAGTCTCAATGCTCGGAGCAGGATCCGCAAGCCCCGGAGGCACGATCCGATGGATCCGATGATCCCCATTTCCGTATTCCGTAGCGATGTTTTCAAAGACGAAGAGGAAGATGAGTCCACAACTCCCGCAAGTCAACGATCGTATTGTGTACGTGGTCGTCGCGCTGTACCAGAGCTGTACTTTGTTGACCTTTTCTTCCCTTCCTCTCGTTACTTGCTTCCATTCGCATTCCCACCTCCGGTGTGCACATGTGCACATCCTGTTTTGGGAACGTCAACACAGATGCGTATCGGCGCGTTTGGGTCTCGTCCCACCAACTTGAAACGTGGTAAGGCGGTTCGTCCCCTTTCCCTTTCTGCTCCCTGTACCAGTTTCGACCCCCCTTTTTTTCGCCAGAAGATCGTTGAAGTAACCGTACAACGAACGGTCGAGTCAAGATACGACGACGAAGTAGAGGCAGACATCATGGCCGTGACTACACAATCCCCACGTGAAATGGAGACACCACGATGCCCGGAAGTCTGACGTGCTTTTCTCGAGATATTGAGGCGGGTTTATGTTGTGTGAGCATCAGTATGGAAGCGCCCGTCAATGAATATCATAGTGTACGGCTACTAGTCCACAGTGATTTTACTTCCTTCAGCGGCACGTTTGTCGAGGACGGTGACGTCCCACAGAGATGTCGTAGTCTGTCGTGCACAAGTGCAATATGCGGTAACTTGGCACTACATGGTGCTTGAATGTGAGTACAAATCATGTCATATTACTTTCATTCAGTGATACTTGATGTTTGTCTCCCTTCCATGCCTGCATGACTTTCCCGGGATCCGCCAACAGCCTTGCCAACAATGTAGTGATTGCTATCTAAGGTCGGATGCTCTCCTTCACTCGCATTTGCCTTGGCGTGACTCACCATCACGGGTGAACGCACTGCATTGGGTAACCACCGCAACGCAGGGAACATTCGGACGAGCCATGGGTTCCCGAACGTTCTGGAGGCCTGGGCGGTTCATGCGGCGGTGCGAATGCTTTTGTATCATACGCGACATGCTCGTGAACGGCGTTTCGGGGATCAAAATCGCGAAGGAATGTCCTGGTGTGATTTTGGTGTTGCCGAGCCGGAAAGGGATCTACGGATTTTCTCTGGTTTACTGTACTTGGGCTCCTAGTCTCGGCCGCTGCATTTCGGGGGTGCTGACCTAGTACTCTCACAGGCAGAAGGCTCGTTTAACCTTATCGCGCCCCGTACAGTGTGAGGATCCCCACACTCCAAGTCCCGTCGGAACCGAGTAGGCACTTCGCCTTGGTAGTCCACTGTGTGTTTCGACACCCATTCAGCTCATTCCTCTCCGTGTTGCCACTTCTCTACTTGTCGTCTACCAGGCCAAGTCTTGGCGTTTTTCACTCTCTTCTCCTTTGTGTTTAGGTCATTAATGTGTCCGGCTGGATTAATCATCAAATCGTTCCTGGCTAGACCTAATTTAGAAAAGGTCCCATCACCATCACCGGTAGTCACCATGTCCCTTCTATCAGCTCACTTCGCTACCCTACTTCCCACAATTTTCAAAGCACGACCTGCATATGAAAATGAGTATACCGTTACTGCAGGCTTATCTTCACCAAACGGTGATCAATCCGCCTTACATGATGACTCGCGTACCATTCCTCTGCTGCAAAAGCATGCGTTTTTTTCTGCTTCTGCAAAGTGGACTTCTCCTAAAAGCTCGTTTCCGAGGGGAGATCTTCGTGGGTAGTCTCTCACGCTGTTTGACAGTGGCTGCGTCGGGGACTGGGCGATTCTCATCACATCGTTAACCGTTTTCCTGATTCACTTATAGTCCTGAATAGTCTTATGGATTCTGCACATCTCCCTTCTACCCCCTTTGACTTATTTTCGTCGAAGCTGGTGCACCAATCTGACCATGTCCGAGACTGCCACCGTAAATGTCAATGCGGATCTTGGTCCGCTTATTCTCGGGGGATTGCTTGCTTTCGGGTAAGATCAAAGTTTCCAGCTCGAGCTCGTTGTCAAGTAATAATGACATTGCTCTACTTCGCAAGTCTTTCAGGATGTGTCAACATGCAGTTTGTTGTTTATTGGCAAATTTACACGGCGGATCGGTGGACGACAAAACTCCTGGTGAGATATGTTCACGTGTGGCGAATGCCTCCCACTCACCGACGTGTCCTGGACGGGTGTGCGTAGGTGTTTGTGATATGGTACGTCTTGAAGTCAGGAAGCTCAGCAGGCGTTGAAGATCCAAAACCTATAAGGTTGCTAGACTTATGTCACTCTGGGTTCATTGCCGTTGCTATCTGGGATTCTGTGATCACCCCTTATGGTGACTTATCGAAGATGAGCGTCGTTCCTTGGTGAGTGGTGGTGGTCCATATATCCGGACGAGTGTTAACGGCAGGACGGGTACGCAGGAGCATTGGGGTACGCTTTTACCTACAGGATCTACCGGGACAATACACTCATCACGTGGTTTTAGCTAACAATAGAATTGACGGTATGATAACTCCTGTCGATGCCCGAGAAAAATACTAACCCGTGGGTTTAGGCGTTGTTGACGTTCATTGTGCAGAGGTGGGCCTCCCCTAACTCACCCCTCCCTTTTTTTGACGACCACCTCAACTAGCTTTTTTGCCTATCGGATATACAGATGTTGGTATACAGTTTCCGGTGTAGTAACTCTCGACGATTGACGCGTGTGTTTCCTGCGTAGTGCAAGGTCGTAAGGTAATGTTTGCGGGCCCTGTGGTAGGTTTCTCAGACAGTACTGGATTATTTGCCAAAATCTAACCAATGTTAAACTCAGTTTACCCTAGCGTTCATTCGGCTAGGTACGTCCTGTTTTAAATATCATTTACGGTCCTGACCCCCTTCATAGTGGCTGCAACTGGTAAGTGCCTTCGTGCTGTTCCTCGTCGGGGTATTGATTAATCTTCGTTCAGGCGCGGTGGCTGGAATGTAAGTGGAGGTCTCCGTATTACATGGTCAGATCCCAATTCTTGCTAGTTTCGAATCAAAGCTATACACCGCCTTCGTGCATTCTTCCCCTCCTGTTTTCATACTGGCCACATTGGGACTCTCTCTTTCCGCGCTTGTCGATATTTTGATTGCAACCTTCCTTGTCTACTTTTTGCGATCCAACCGTACACAGGTGCAAAGGTGCGTCATTATCTTGGCTTCAAACCACAGCCAGGTGCCCAATATAGGTCAAGTACGAATCATATTATCGATACCCTGACTCTGTGGACGGTGCAGACCGGGTCCATTACATGGTGAGTCGCATTGCGTATCCTACTTATTGTTTGGAGGATTGATATGACGATCGTGCCAGCCTCGGGGCGATCGCTTCGCTCGTCTGTGTGAGTGATGCCTGTGAGATTCGGCTATGACACGCTGACCTCATTTTGCCGGTGTTTCACCCGCCAGTTAACTGCGATGCCGGGCAACCGAATATTCATCGGTCTGCACTTTGTCGTCGGAAAACGTGCGTCCCGAATTCGTTCCATCCATACTTCACTCATCTCCCGCATTCGGTTCATGTAGTCTATGCTAACTCACTTCTTGCGACGTGAGTCCCCTCATTCTCGAAAACACTGCGAACGAAACAGACACCGATCAACTATTCCTACCTCTCTACTTTCGTTCCTTGACAGTCTCAATGCACGGAGTAAGATCCGCCAGCCTCGGAAACAACACACGGCAAGTCCATTGGTGCCCATTCCTGTGTTCTCTAGCGATCCGTTCAGAGATCGTGATGAAGAAGATTGTCCTCCGGGATCCCCAACTCAAGAACCGTATCCTGTACGTGGTCGTCGGGTTGGGTTGAAACTGTCTTGTGGACCACTAACCTTTTCCTTTTCTTCCTCTTGTGGCTTCCATATCTCCGCCCCACCCGCACGTACGTATATACATCCAGTTTTTGTCTCACCCCAAGAACCTAGATCGCTCTTCATCGATCCGTCACCAGCAGCCGATTGAAGTGAGCGTACAGCGAACGGTTGAGGCAAAATACGACGACCCAATCAATATGGTCATAACTTCATGACTGCGGAATCCTCAGTTGGATTGGGGCCACCATGGAGAGTATAACCCGCACGTCTTTCACAAGCGGGCCTATAAGTCGTTTTAATATCAATTTCTTTGTCTTTCCTTCAAATTTTTGCCTTCTTTTATTGCTCTTTTTCATTTGTACAGCCTCATCCTCTGGCCGACCACACACCCATCGTCTCTGTCATTACATCGACGTACTGCTTGTCGTCAGTCCACCGTTCTCCAAACTCGCAACTTGTATTATCCATGATCAGGTCTTTCCGTGGCTACCTCATGGTTCGTTGTTCGTATACGCATTGCGCGTAGAGCACGATGCGCTAGGTTTCTGGTAGAAAATAGGGAATGTACAAATTGTATGATCGCTGTCCTGTCAAATAATGGTGAGAGTACGGTAATGTTAGAGCGTGTATAGAGGTCGTCCATCAAATAAATTTAATAACTGGGGATCCTGAACAAAGCGTGAGCCTCGAAGATGGATGAGTTGAGTTGAATTGAGTTGAGTGTGTATAGCGGCAGAAGACGTCAAACATGTATGCTTCTGCTGCAGACACTTCACACCATCGAACGAGGGTCCTGAAGCTACTGCGCGCTTAACTTTGAGCGCAGCCGCCCAGGCTAACTCGGACGCATCCGTCACGACCCCCAATTTTTTTTCGACTACGTCACCTGTCAGTTTCACGGCTTTGCTGGGCACTTGTCAGATGGGCCACGACCGTCAGTCGCTACGCAAGGATATCAAGGAAGAGCCCGGAAACACGAAGAAAGGTGATTGTTGGTCCCGATACTTACAGAGACAGATCGTCGTCGTAAGGCCTAGAAGGAGATGAAGGACACCGATTGTCGCCATTCTGCCGGGAAAGAAACTGTCACGCGACGCTGGAGAATGAAACGGGGAGTCAGAGGCTCAAGCGCTCAGATCTGAATCCAGCTCTTGACGCTAGGGAACTGAGGTAAGTTGGGCCCACTAACGATGTCGAACGACAGTTTCAGAGTCTCGTTTGTCGGAGGAGCCATGCATTCGAACCCGGCACCGAGTTGACGTCAGCCGGTAAGAGCCAGTAACTTGTGGCCGACCAAACAACAGGTGAGCTCGGGCGAGTCGTTGATCAGACGTGTACATTGGTTGGCATCCCACAACTGACAGATTGACACAAATACAAGGCACCCCAGAAATTGCGCCTGAGGACTCGGTTGCATTCACTAGTATGTAACAAAATCGCACAAGTAACCACTGCAAGTCTGAACCCACAACAAGTGCATCAGGCCTGGGCCACTAGTAACCCTATCCAACTCGGGAGGACGGGAAGAAGAATGCGAATCCTGTTGGCGAACAAGACGGAGGTAAGTTAATACATATGACGGAAATGAATGCCATACTTGTTGACAGTACTAATGAATACGCACAGCAATCCAGTTGTCAACATCCGAAGCAAGGAAAGCTAAAATGACCTGTGGGATCAAGATTACAAATTTGACACATTGGCTACCTCATCACACTGTTACCACCGCGTATATGCCTGGACACGTCAGTGACGTGTCCGATACGGATCCAACGTTCGATCCTGAAGGCCTGACAGCTTGTCATGGATATTCCTGCCAGTGCATCGCGTAACATGTCCACAGTTGGCGTTTTGAAGGTCAGGTTTGTGAACGCACATCGTTGTCCAGCAGACCGTAGTTTTCCGACGGATTTTCTTCACCGATACCGTAGGAGTTCTGAGCTTGATGGCTACGGTCAGGAGGTATTGGTGTGCGTAAGTATCAGTGTCAGGGCAAGGACGAAGGCGTGGGCTCCGACGCCCACCGGCCACGGCCCCGAGTTTCGCCTCGATCGCCATGCCCATCTCAATCACCACAGTTCATCTCATCCCGCGACTACTTCCATCTCCGTCTACCTCGCGTACCGCTTCCGCATCATGGTCCTACAAGTCCGGATTTTCGTTCTGTCCCTCCTTACCCTTCTTCTGCGTCTCCAGCTACCTGCGCAGACCAATGTCCCTTGGCACCATCGGACTATCCTCGCGTCGTTCCCGATTCAACCCAACTCGGGAAAGGCATAACACCGGCAATCGTGACCTCCTCTCCACGCTGCTTCCCACGGCTCGCGCTAGTGCCAAGCCCCCTCCATTCCACGTCTACTTATATGGTTACGGATAGAGTTATGAACTCTTTCCATCTCCTGCTTCGCCCCATTTCTTTTTCGTTACCCCCCGTCTGCCAATTTGCTCATGTCTGGAACTGTGACCATAGACGCTAAGGCAGACCTTGGCCCGCTCATCATCTGTGGACTCCTTGCTTTCGCGTAAGAACAAAGCACCCTATTTCAGCACTCGTTACTAAGTACTGATTGTATCGCTTGATTTTGCCAGTCTTTCTGGATGTCTCAGCGTGCAGCTTATCGTGTATTGGCAGATTTATCCGGAAGATCGACGGATGACCAAGTCTTTGGTGAGTTCATGCTCGCGCATGGTGAATTCTTCCAGACCAAAATGTAACATGTCTTGGGTGGGTGTCCCTAGGTTACAGTAACGTGGTGTGTATTGAGGCTTGGCCGATTCCGCACTTGTCGGATTGACGAGCCTGTCAGGTTGCTTGACTTGTTCCATTCTGTGTTCATCGCTGTCGCCATTTGGGATTCTGTGATCGTTTGTTACGGTGATTCGCTGAGGGCAGGCGACTTTCCTTGGTGAGCAGTGGTGATCCACATATCTAATCTCATGCTAATCGAGGGATGGGCACAAAGGAGCATGGGGGTACGTCTTATCGACAGGACATGTTGCGATGATTCATTTATCGATCCATTGTTATTAGGTGACATTAGAGCTGACGGTGCGTCAAGATCCAGTATGTATCCCGAAGAAAGGCGTTCTAACCCGTGATCATAGGCAATGCTAACGTTCCTGGTGCAAAGGTCAATTTCCATCGAGTTGAGCGAGAGTTTATTATTGACGAAGATTGTTGGCCAGTTCTTTCGCATATCGGATATTCAGATGTTGGTGTCCTGCTTTCAGTGTTTTATGTCTGAGGTTTATACGAGTTTATTCCTTAGTGCAAAATCGTAAAGTGATAGTTGCAGGCCCGGTGGTAGGTATCTAGAGAACCACGCACCGTTTGCTGCATCTCATGACTCATAAATCCAGTTTACTCTCGCGTTCTTCCGGCTGGGTACGTGCTGTTCAGAATGCAATTACATGTTTATAATATTAAGAGTTTATAGCGACGGGAAGTGGTATGGACCTTCATATTGTTCCTTATCCGAGAACTGACCATTTTTTGTACAGCGGTGGTAGCTGAGATGTGAGTCGAGGACACCATACGACATTGGCAGACTCCAATCCACTTGCAGGCTCATATTAAAGACGTACGATGCCTTCTTACGTTCCTCCCCCCCTGTTTTTTTGCTGGCAACGTTGGGGCTCTCACTCTCTGCGCTCGTCGATATTTTGATCACGAGCTTCCTTTGCTACTTTTTGAGGGCGAACCGTACGCAGACAGCAAGGTACCTCTGTCTCATTGCTTGGGTTTAAGCTGGCTGCTAAAACGTGATCGCGATTCAGGTCAAGTACGAATCGCATCATCGACACTCTGACGCTATGGATGATACAAACCGGCTCGGTTACATGGTGAGTGGCGTTACAAGTGCCCCTCCCCCCCACATACAGTTCAAGGGACTGAAACAAAGATCTACTTAGTCTCGGCGTGATCATTTCGCTCATCTGCGTCAGTAGTGCTTGTGCAATGTGATGCATTCTCACTCATGCTCCGTCCCCAGTTAACCGTGATGCCACGGAACCGGACATTTGTCGGTCTCCACTTTGTTGTTGGAAAGCGTACGTCGCAGATTCATTCTACCGTACATTGCACTCAACCATCACACATGACTCACCCAGTATACGGCAACTCCCTTCTCGCGATGTACGTCTGCTTGTTTTCCGGGTTACTGTTCATGGAATGGACACAAATCGTATTCCTCATTCTTTCTTTTGTTTTTTTCTGGACAGCCTAAATGCACGAAACAAAATCCGTCAGCCTCTGAAACACGACGCGAATCAAATGCTTTCCATACCCGTGTTCAATGATGAGTCTCTCAGAGATCGCGACGAAGGTGGAGTTGAGAGGCCATACTTTGTATGTGGTTGTCGTGTCTGATTGGCATGTTGTGTGTCATTGACAGTTTCCCTTCCCCTTTTATTTTATGACATTGCCTCCGTCCTTTTGATATTAACACACGGCGTGTCCACACATCTGGATTTTGGCAACGTCGACACAGAAGGGTGTCAATGGGTTTGTTCCACACCGTATGAACATGAGTCATGTCAAGTCGGTTAGTCTTTGTCCCTTTTCTTTCTTCTTTGCGGGTTGGCCTTTTCCTGATCTTCCCTGTTCCATCCTAAGATTGAAGTGAACGTACAACAAACAATCGAGGCTATATACGATAACACAAGCGAGGGGGATACATCCCCATGATTGCAGAATCCACACGTAAACCGGGATACCACGGGAAGCATAGGGAGTAAGACGTCGGCGTCTCGGAGAACCAATCACACCGATATGCACCGATACGCGCCACGAGTCTTCTATAACACAATTCGGACCTCTTCGTACTTCTCCATCAATGCATCTTTACTTCCCTTTGTTGTTTTTATGTTTGATGGCCTGCTGCGACTGATCATGTTCATTCGCGTAATCCGCGCCGCCAGAGTAGTATGCCATCCTTCGATCGTGTAGCCCGTTCTAATTGTAATTTGCATCATCCATTAACGGTCCGGATCCCATTAAAGTTGCTTTTCTTCCTCTTCATGGGACTGCCCTCACGAAATGGAGCTGCCATAGCTTACTACTAGGAGTATCGTGCGCGCTCCTCTCTAAGACCGACTCGAGTCCGACGAAAGTGTCCACGAGTTTTTTTTGGACACTCATCCCCTAACCCATCAACATCCCGATTTTCTCGTCTCTTTCAGTCAACTTTCGTCCGTTTTTTCATTTGTATGTACTGCACTGCCCACATGCATAGCTGTCACCCCCACCATGGGCGCTATCGTATGTCGCATTGCTAGAGTAGTATCAGTCATCATCGATCTGGACTGCATCGTTTCGAAGGTTGTTTTCAAGCCACAGGTCATCCCTTGCAGTTCGTAGCGCGGGCGCGATACATGCAATTCACATCGTTCAGCTCGTGCAGGAGAGGGACGTACGCGAAGTGCCAATTTTCGGGTTCATGCAATGTGCAAGCTATGACTGACCGTATAGGAAAAAGACTGAATCGCGACGTCCACGATGGAGAGGGAGAACCATGGAACGGGAACTTGGCTGGAAGGACACCAGACAGTGAGGGCGACATGGAAGTAAACCATTCCCAGGACTGGCTATTGGATCACTGGCAGTGGCAGTCATTGGACAGCAACATGTGGGTCACAGTGGCAGTGCTCTCGTCTGTGAAAGATATGTAAGGCCCCTCGCTAGGAATTTCCAGGGGCGAATCAACCGACTCGAGTAGAGCAAGTATTGGTCAGCGCAAGCCTCTGCAATCGTATTATGCAAAGCTAGTACCAAGATAGCTGAAACGGCACCGCGGAATCGGGATGGCGAAGTTTCCAAGTCCTAAAGTTTCTGGGACGTTGTTTATTTCTTGACAAACGATCTCACCAGTGCCAGTGGCGGCCGGCCCCTCGCTTATCATCATCTTACTCCTTCCCCGGGTTCTACGGTTGACCACGTTTGAAGACGAGCTCAGATCCATCCCGATTGTGTGATATTTATCGTCATGCCACCACTCTGCGTCCTATGAAGTCTCATTCCTCTCCGGTAAGTGTGGAGCGTGCGTTTCCTTGCACACTAAACTGGGTTTCCGGGCTCTGAATTTTCCGACCGGCAATTAACACCACCACAGACGCTCTCCCACGTCTTCGAAAGAGGCTATGTTGAACGCAAGCAATTCTCATCACAGTAATATCACGGGTGCCCTACTTCTCACCGTCGCGTCCATTTATTTGAACTATGAATAAGGCCCCGGACTCTGTTTTTTTTTCTCTTTCTCCACCACCTTTGCTTCTTCCTCATTGACGGTGGTCTACCTGTTTGACCATGTCTGATGCTGTCGCGACAAACGTCGAGGCAGACCTTGGCCCGCTCATTCTCGGGGGGCTGTTTTCTTTCGGGTAAGGATGAAGTTTCTAGCTCGTCTCCAGGAAACAACTACATTGTCCGCTTTGTCAGTCTTTCAGGTTGTGTCAACATGCAGTTTGTGGTGTAT
>JBBPJV010000606.1:0-18507 GCA_038088915.1 Sutorius aff. eximius
CATAACTACCCTCTCTACAATAAGGAGTTACTTGCCATCATTCATGCCCTAAAAGAGTGATGCCACCATCTCGTAGATCGAGATCATTTCGAAATCTGGACAGATCACCACAACCTGGAGTTCTGGAAGAAACCCCAGGATCTGTCCCTCCATAAAGCATGCTGGCTTGCTTTCTTAATGGAGTACAATTATACAATATTGTACAAACCCGGTTCTACAAATGATTGTGCTGATGCATTGTCCTGCTGTCCCAACCATGGCAAAGCAGCTGAAGATATAAACAAAAACGTAACAATGCTTCCCCCAGCTGTCTTCGCTTCTAAGCAGGCTACCATTTCCCCCAAGATCTTTGATGAGATCGTCAAACATTCCTATGAACTCAATGAAGATCATTACGGGTACAATCTCAATTCATCACTAGGTTGCTACACAAATAGCCACAATCAAGTTTTTGTTCCTGCAGATCTGTGATCCAAAATCATTAAACTCAATCACGAGTCTCCAATTGCAGGACATCCTGGAAGATCTCGTACTCTCACATCTATCCAACAACACTATAACTGGCAAAACATAGCCAGAGATGTCAACATGTTTATTGATCATTGTCATGGCTGTGCCACATCCAAAGCCTCAAATAAACAGCCTGCTGGCAAGCTTCTTCCCCTACCTGCCCCCAAACACCCCTGGCAGGACATTTCGGTAGATTTCATCACAGATCTATCAGACTCAAATGGATACAACACAATTATGGTCGTTGTAGATTGGTTTTCTAAAGAAGTCATATTTATTCCTTGTACCAAAATGTTTTCCTCCCTAGATACTGCTAAATTATTTAGAGACAACGTGTGGTGCATACACGGACTCCCAAGTACAGTAGTTTCTGATCAAGGTCCCCAATTTGTCTCCAAATTCACATGTGAGCTTTGCAAGCTGCTTGGGATCACGCAGAAGTTATCAATGGCTTTTCACCCACAAACGGACAGGCAAACAGAACAAGTCAATCATGACTTAGAACAGTATCTCTGTCTATATATTGCCAAAAAACAATCTGAGTGGGCCAATTAGCTTAAGCTGAAAAGAACTCTAACTAAGCCCAATGCGGCGACAAGGTGGAACTACAAGAACTGGGTTTGATGTCCAGCAATGTGTTCAAAAGAAAGAGGAGTACACGTGGATTGGCTACCACAGGCGAAGATGATAAGGAGTGGTGCTAGATATCCTGCTCAGGCCTAAGATAGAATCCTAGGTAATGCCCAAGTGAGCTAGACTGGGGGACAGTCATAGCTATACCCAGGTATATATACACTTGCCAAGACTATTACTAATACATGACTAATATATTGTGGGACATGATACAATAGATAAGAAAAGATACAGCCAATAGTAAAATAGACTCTTATCTATGATGTCATGGGTCTAGACCAGTCACATGATCTGATATCATAGGAGTCTAGGTCTAGTCATGTGATTGTGAGAAAAGAAAGATAAGGTGAAGTCATGTGATCTAGTAGTAACAAGATAGAAATGAAGAAAAGTATAGACTATGAGTGTACACTATGAGTGTATGAGTGGTTATAGTTAGGTTGAGTAAAATGTGTTCATAACATCACCCCCTCATCACGTCTCAACTTCCAGGTGAGAGAAGCATTCGGGAGTAGCAGTGAGATTTTCGTATGGCTTAAATAACAAGGAGAATTCTGCAAACGTGACACCACGACCATGCTGAGAAGCAGAAGAGTGAGAACGTTTGAAATCCTGAACAGCGTCTTGTGCATTAGCCAAGTTTTCCTCAGGTTCCCATGTGTGGTCGGTAACATCCCAACCCTTCTAGTGGACAAGATACTCCAGCTTGCCACATTTCAAACAAGAATCCATGATAGAATCAATCTCGTACTCTACAAGACGGTCCTTGGTGACCACAATAGGGTCTGGACAAATCACAGATTGTCCCTCAAGCAGTTCTCTATAGAGCTTTATGCAAGATGTGTTGACTACATTATGGATTTTCATTGAGACAGGAAGGTGCAGTTTGACTGCATTAGGAAGGGTATGAATGATGGGGTATGGACTGAGCCACTTGGGGGAAAGCTTCTGAGATGCATAAGGAAGCGTGAGGTTAGCTGATGATAGCCAGACTTGCTGGTCCACTTGGTAATCGGGATTAGCTGATCATGAAGAATCAGCTGATATCTCCATTCTAGAGTGAGTTTCCTCAAGTGCAGAGTGAACTTCTTTGTGAGAGCATGCTAGGTTGCAACCAAATTGATGTGATGTTGCTGGGTTTTCAAAACCCATCTGAGGGGCGTAGTTGTGGGTAATGGCAAAAGGAATGGTGCCAGTAGCCAAAGTGAGTGTGTTGTTATGCTGGAACTGTGCCAGCTTGAGCCATTCAGCCCACTTGGATTGCTTTTTGATGATGTAGAGATGAAGATATTGTTCTAGGTCATGATTAACACGTTTGGTTTGTCCATCCATTTGTGGGTGAAAAGCCATAGATAGTTTCTGATAGTTTCTGCTTGATCCTCAGTAGCTTACAAAGCTCTCGTGTGAATTCCAAGATGAATTGGGGTCCTCGGTCAGAAACTACTGTATTGGGGAGTCCATGCGTGCACCAGATGTTATCTCTAAATAGATGAGCCATATCCAAAGAGGAAAACGTTTTTGTACATGATATAAATACTACTTCCTTAGAAAATCTATCTACAACAACCATTATTGCATTATATCCATTTGAGTCTGGTAAGTCTGTAATAAAGTCCACAGAAATATCCTGCCAGGGATGCTCAGGGGCTGGTAACAGAATAAGCTTGCCTGCAGGCGGCTTGTTTGATGATTTGACCATAGTGCAGCCATGGCAGTGATCAATGAAGGTATTGACATCCTTGGCGATGTTTTGCCAATTATAATGTCATTGAATGGATGCAAGAGTACAAGATCTACCGGGATGACCAGCAATCGGAGATTCATGATAAAGTTTAATGACTTCGGATCTCAGATCCTTAGGGATGAATACTTGGTTGCAAGTGTTCTTGTAACAATCTAAAGATGAATCGAGATCATACCTGTAATGATCTTCGTCAAGTTCATAGGAGTGTTCGACAATCTCATCAAAGATCTCGGGGGAAATGGTAGCCTGATTTGTTGTGAAGACAGTGGGGGGAAGCATTGTTATGTCTTTATTAATATCTTCCACTGCTTCACCATGGTCGGGACAGTGGGACAATGCATCAGCACGACCATTTGTGGAACCAGGTTTGTACAATATCATATAATTGTACTCCATGAGGAACATGTGCCAGCACGCTTGACAAGGAGATAGATCCTGGAGTTTTTTCCAGAACTCCAGATTATGATGATCTGTCCAGATCTTGAAGTGATCTCAATTGATGAGATGGTGGTGCCATTCTTTTAATGCGTGAATGATTGCTAGCAACTCCTTGTCATAAATGGGGTAGTTGCATTCGGCAGCATCGAAAGAATGTGAAATAAAACTGGCTGGGTGCCAGTGTCCATCAGATAATTGATAAGATAACACCACTCCAGCAGTGATGTCGGAGGTATTGCATTCGATGCAAACAGGATGGGATGAATCTGGATATGTGAGCAGCAGGGAAGAGGTGACGATTTCTTTTAGTTTTTTAAACACTGCTTCACAATCTTCTGACCATACATAGGGAGTATCTTTTCAGGTTAAATTATTAAGCAGTCTAGCCACATCAGCAAATCCTTGGATGAAACGATGGTAGTAATTTGCCATTCCAAGGAAAGATTGGAGTTGTTTTAAATTATGGGGAGTGGGCCAATTGGTGATTGCCTGAGCCTTTGGTTTCTGCATCTCTACCCCCTCCTTAGATACAACCATCCCTAAATAGTCGACCTTGTCTTTATGGAAGAAACATTTCAAAGGTTTTAAGTATAGGTCGTTATCGCATAGCCTTTGTAAGACTTTGCGCACTACTTGGGAATGTTCTGCTTTTGTCTTTTTTGAGGTAAATATCATAATGTCATCAATATAGATAACCACAACAGTATACATGTCTGAGAAAATATCGTTTACCATGTTTTGGAACATGCCTGGAGAATTGCACATTCCAAAATACATTATCAGGGGTTTGTAAGCACTGATAGAGGTGGTGAATGCGCCCTTCCATCCATCACCTTCTTTAATATGAATGTTGTTGTAATCCCAGTGTAAATCTAGGGTAGTGAACATATCTGCACCCTTTAATCTGTCAATCAATGAGGGAATTAGTGGCAGCAGGTAATTATTCTTTTTAGTATGTTTGTTTAAATAATGGTAATCCATCACCATTCATTTCTTACCATCCTTTTTAGGAATGAAGAAGACTGGTGATGTTTGATCTGATTTGGAGGGTTGGATATATCCCTTCTTCAGTTCTTTTTCGATAAATATTCAAACTTTTTCTAGTTCAGTGTCGGAGAGTTGAATGATACAACCCTTTTTCTTGACGAATCCAGGTTCGAGTTCTATAGCATGATTCCATGGTTTTCTTGTGGGCATATGGTGAGATTCCTGCTCAGAAAATATGTCCAAATAATTCCAGTATTCTTCTGGTACTTCTGTTTTTAACTTTTCTTCTTCTTCAACTGGAATCGATTGAAGGTTTAATATGGGGTGAGCACAGCATCGATTTGTGCAACATGTGAACGATATTTCTTTGTCAACCCAGTTTACGTCAGGATTGTGGTGTGCAAGCCAATCATAACCAATGATCAAGTCTTGGTTACCCAGATATGATATGAAGGCATCAATTGCTTCTATATGGGGGTTTCCTTCTTTGTCTTTGACTATGATGGTCAGAGCCACCTTTTCACAGATACAACCGATTGCTTGGTTTGAGCCATCAGTGTTAAGGACATGAAATTCTCAGCCGAGTGAGATTCGTTCGAGATGGTGTTCATCAACATAAGTGGAGTCGATGAAAGTGTACATTGCCCCTGAGTCAAGTAAGGCCAGGATATTGCCTATTTTGGTCCATTGCTGTTTTCTTTCATGGGTGGTGAACCCATATACCTTGGTGTCGAGTGAGAACTCAACAGGTCCTTGTGACTGTGCGAAGCCAGTCGGTTCGAGGGTTTTATAAATATCGTAGATATGGAAAATGTCCAAGTCATCACTAACTATCTGACATAATTTTTTCTTTTGTTTTATGGGAGAATTAAGCACTGCTTGATTACTGGCAGCCATGCCCTTTCAGGACGCTCCCTCAGTTACAAAACTATGTGAACTAAATATTACAGGGGAAACCTCATTACTAGAGTTCGATTCGCACAGCTCACTGTTCATAGAATCATAAATGTGTAAAGAAGAGAAATGATTACGAAAAGAATTCTTGTTTAATCTGGTAACACCTCGAATACTACCAGATTTATTCATTTTAAAGAAACCTTTGCCTCGGCTTCTTTCTTTGCTTCTTGAGCAAGCCAAGCTCACCAGTATGCCTCAACTTCAGCATTATCCCATGAGGCATGATAGAATTGTGAGTGCCCTTGACCAGGCCAAGCGGTTTGCATAGACACAATGAGGGTGTTATGACCAAGCCCCTGAAGGATTGGATGGAAGGTACGGAGCTGTTGCTCCACCCAGTGATAAGGAGCACAGTACTCCTAGGGGTCGGAGATCCTGGAAAGGACTACCAGGAGGAGGAGTGGTGTGAGCCTGATAGATGGACAGGCTGGAAGGCATAGGAACCCAAGGGGGTTCAAGGAGAGTCGGAAGGTCAGGAAGGAAGGCCAGAAGACGAGGGGACTGCAGGAGGAACACTGCAGGGGACAAGGACAAAGGCCAACGTCAAGTTGGAGCGAGGCAGACATCGAGGGGTCGATGTATGACAAGGATGATCAGTCTCAGACTAATGAACGAAGAGCTTAATGATAGTAAGGGACTCAAAGAAGGAGTCCAAGGATCAAGGAGAGATCATGAAGGGAGACCCGAAGGATGGTGATGGTCACAGTGCCAGACTGAGGGTCAACAAAGATGCACACAGTGCAGCAATGAGAGAAAAGCTAGTATTGGGATATTGGAGGTATAGACATGAGGGGTAGACAGTGGAGGGACTAGGCAAGTATGGGAGTACTATGTCCTAAGTACCGGGTAGGAACTAGCATAAGGAATACTACAAGGAAGGCACGAGTCTTATATAGTAAGGTGAGCATGGGAAAGTAGTATCCATAATAGGAGGGAAAGAATAAAAGAGATACTAAGGTATATCCCGTCAGAGAGCTGAGAGGAGAGGCGGAGAGATCTATGCTAAGAATACAACGGACAGCCGTGGGTCCGAGGGCGAGAGATCTATAGTAAGAATACAACGGAGAGCTGTGGGTCCAGGGTAGACGGAAGGGAAGGGAATAGGCCATATTAGGATATCCGGTGGTAAAGGGAAGGGAACACCGGGATTCCATAAAGGGGACTCATGTAGAACACGAGGAGAAAGGCAATCTAAGATGATGAACCGTGAGGTGAGTCATCGGAAGCGGTAGTCCATGATCCACGCTTGGTGGCGTGGGAATGGCTACAAAAGGAATAATAGTCACGTGATGGATGAAATGTAGTCCATGGGGTTCGGACACCGAAGTGTAGGAACAGCTACAGGGTCTTCAGTGTAGAGAGCACGGGGTGCAGGCTAGACTGATGAGACGAAGGAGAAGTCAAAGGGGTCTACAGGGTAGTGAGCATTAGGAATGCAAGCTAGACTGTGAGACGAAGGAAGGAAACAAATTGTAACAGAGGGCTTGTGAGGCCAGAGATGTTGGAAGGGAACGGTGAGAGTATTGAGGGTGAGATAGACCCAGATTGTCAAATTGAGAGTATTGGGGGTCCTGGAATTGCCATATTCTTGCCAGTCAGGGGTTGTGTGGTTTCTGGGGATCTGGGCAATCACATGCTTGATGCCCAAATTTGTTACAGTTGAAGCAATTCCCATTAAAGGGATGCTTCGCTTGCTGGGCTTGTTGAGCCCCTATTTCCATTGGTGCACCCCTTCTGGGTTGGGTGCCAGTTTGAGTGAATCAGGGTTGATACCCCTGTCTTTGGTATTGTGGGAATTGGATTCCCCATTCGTATCATATTCTCTCAAACCTTTCTCCCATTTTGGCATAGGCATTGATTGTCTTCTCAAACTCTAAGTGAAAAGAACCCTAAACTAAGCCTGAGGTGATGACGAGGTGGAACTACTAGAACTGGCTTTGATGTCCAGCAACATGTTCAGAAGAAAAGGAATACATGTGGAATGGTTACCATGGGTGAAGATGATAAGGAGATGCTAGATATCTCGCTCAGGCCTAAGATAGAATCCTAGGTAATGCCCAAGTGAGCTAGACTGGGGGACAGTCGTAGCCTCACCCAGGTATATATACATATGCCAAGACTATTACTAATACATGACTAATATATCATGAGAGATGATATGATAGATAACGAAAGGTACAGCCAATAGCAGAATAGACTCTTATCTATGATATCATGGTCTAGACCAGTCACATGATCTGACATCATAGGAGTCTAGGTCTAGTCACATGATCATGAGAATAGAAAGGTAGGGGGAAGTCACATGACCTGGTTGTGACAAAATACAGAGAAGAAAAAGTGTAGACTACGAGTGTACGGGTACTGTAGTTAGGTTAAGTAAAACGGGTTCATAACACTAAGTCTCCTTCGGCTTGTAGGATGGCAGTGTATATCTTGTAGTCGATAAATTTTCGCAAAAGTCATATGATGGTTTCATCATCTATTTCTATGTCCTCCTTTAAGAACTGAAATTCATTAAGAAACTTGGCAGTTCTTCGGTTGCCTTGTTTCATGTTTTCCAATTTTGCGTATTCCATTTCCTTGTAATCCGCAATTTTGAAATATTTTTCAACGTCCTTTTTCAGTTCTTCCCAGGACAGCCATTTATCCTTTTCTAGACTTTTTCTTATGCAGAGATGGGTGAATGTCACTACATCCCCATCCATGTGCATCCATATGGCTGCAGCTTTTTCCTTGTCTAGATTAAGGGGGTGCCATTTTTGAGTGGACACCCAAAGTTTGATGAATAGCCACCATTTCCTAAATGTGGCCCACTTTCTGTCCCATTTGCCGGGATCAGCGAATTTCTTATCAAGGTTTTTTGAGGTGTCTTCTGCCTTGATAGTGTTTGAGATCTTGTCAATCTCATCCTTCACATCTTGCCAGGATGCCGACATTTCTTTGCTGTAAAAGTATATAGTGTGCAGGCAGCGATAGGATTTTCGGAGCTTATAGGATGGATGGAGTGATCAGATTGTTTGATTGACAAGAACTGTATGGTCACAGGGATTTATTTTCTTTTCCCACCATATGTCTGCCAGCCAATCATTTGCAAAAGTTACTACTGGGTCACCGTTGGAGTAGAGTGTGACAGTAGGGGTGAGGAAGGCTTCCAAATCATGTGTCTTGAAAGGGTTGGATTGTCATGGGAACATATACTACTGTAAAAGAAAACTATGTCTCCTCGGGCAGCTAGGAGAACCATTGATGAGATGCAGCAGGTAACTGCTGAGATGTCGGTGGTTTAATGTCACTTCAGATGTGGGAGGAACCAGGTTAGCTAACAGTTTTTTAACACTGTTTCACCAGTCACGTGAAGCACTTGCAGCTACTTGGTGGAGGGGCCCCTAATGCACTTTGGGGTGAAGCAATGTTATCCTTATTGACGGCAGATGACCATATTCTCAACTGTTTACTGGGTGTTTGCCCAGAGCCCTTCTAGCAGTGCTTGTACTTGTTCTCCTTATCCCTGGAGTCACGGGAGTGAGTTCAACCTCGTGAGAAGTCTAGCTCAAGTGAAAAGAACTCTAACTAAGTCCAACGCGGTGACAAGGTGGAACTACAAGAACTGGGTTTGACATTCAGCAACATGTTCAGAAGAAAGAGGAATACACATGGATTGGCTACCATGGGCAAAGATGATAAGGAGTGGTGCTAGATATCCTGCTCAGGCCTAAGATAGAATCCTAGGCAATGTCCAAGTGAGCTAGACTGGGGGACAGTCATAGCTACATCCAGGTATATATACACTTGCCAAGACTATTACTAATACATGACTAATATATTGTGGGACATGGTACAATAGATAAGAAAAGGTACAGCCAATAGTAAAATAGACTCTTATCTATGATGTCATGGGTCTAGACTAGTCACATGATCTGACATCATAGGAGTCTAGATCTAGTCACATGATCATGAGAAAAGAAAGATAAGGTGAAGTCATGTGACCTAGTAGTGACAAGATAGAAATGAAGAAAAGTGTAGACTATGAGTGTACACTATGAGTGTACACTATGAGTGTACGAGTGGTTATAGTTAGGTTAAGTAAAATGTGTTCATAACATAAGCTGGCTCAGTTCTAGCATAACAATACTCTCATGTCAGCTACCAGCACTATTCCTTTTGCTGTTACCCACAACTATGCCCCTCGGATGAGTTTTGAAAGCCCTGTGATATCTCATCAATTCGATCACGATCTTGTTCATTCTCACGAGGAAGTTCACTCTGCCCTCGAACAAACACATATACAAATGGAAGTATCGGCTGAATCCTCATGATCAGCCAATCCTGACTACCAAGTGGGCCAGCAAGTCTGGCTATTGTCATCTAACCTCACACTTCCCTACACCTCTCAGAAGCTTTCCCCTAAATGGCTTGGTCCATATCCCATCCCTTGTGTCCTTCCAAATGCAGTGAAACTGCAATTACCTGCTTCAATGAAAATCCACAATGCCATTAACACATCTCACATAAAACTCTATAGAGAACCACTCGATGGGCAATCTGTGATTTGCCCAGACCCTGTAATGGTCACTGAGGACCGTCTTGTAGAGTACAAGGTTGACTCTATTGTGGACTCTCAACTCAAATGCGGCAAGCTGGAATATCTTGTTCATTGGAAGGGTTGGGATGTTACTGACCACACATGGGAACCTGAGGACCACTTGGCAAATGCGCAAGATGCAATTCAGGATTTTAGATCTTCTCATTCCTCTGCCCCTCATTGCATCCATGGTGTCACTTTTGTGGAATTCTCCTCACTATTTAGGCCATATGAGAACCTTACTGCTACTCCTAATTGCTTCTCTCACCTGGAAGTCAAGATGTAAGGAGGGGGTAGTGTTATGAATCCGTTTCCTTTAACCTAACTACACTACTTAAACCACTCGTAGTCTACATTTTTCTGTCTCTACATCTCATCACAACAGGTCACATGACTTCCCCCTATCTTTCTCTTCCCATGATCACGTGACTAGACCTAGACTCCTATGATGTCAGATCATGTGACTGATCTAGGCCCATGACATCATAGATAAGAGTCTATTCCACCATTGGCTATACCTTTTCTTATCTATCATACCACTTCTCACGATATATTAGTCATGTATTAGTAATAGTCTTGGCACATGTATATATACCTGGGTGTAGCTATGACTGTCCCCCAGTCTAGCTCACTTGGGCATTACCTGGGATCATACCTCAGGCCTAAGTTGGGATACCTAGTACTATTCTCCCTATCCTTGCCTGTGGTAACCATTCCATGCATTCTCATCTTTCCTCTTTATCATAAAATGTTGCTGAATGTCATAGTCAGTTCTTGTCATAGTTCCACCTTGTCCGTAGCTTAGGTTTAGTGTATGGTCTTGTTTCAAGAACTAGATTTGATGTCTAGCAACATTTTATGATGAAAAGGAATACACATGGAATAGTTACCACAGGTGAAGATAAAGGAGAAGATGGTACTAGATATCCCACTCAGGCCTGAGGTAGATCTCAGGTAATGCCCAAGTGAGCTAGACTGGGGGACAGTCATAGCTACACCCAGATATATATACATGTGCCAAGACTATTACTAATATATGACTAATATATTGTGGGACATGATATGTGAAACAAACTCTAAACTAAGCCTGACATGGTGATGAGGTGGAATGACTAGAACTAGGTATGATGCCTAGCATGTTTTACGATGAAGTGAAATAAAGAGAACATGTGGAATGGGTACCACAGGCAAGGGTGAGAAGGATGGCACTAGATATCCCACTCAGGCCTAAGATAGAATCCTAGGTAATGCCCAAGTGAGCTAGACTGGGGGACAGTCACAGCTACACCCAGGATATATATACATATGTCAAGTCTATTACTAATACATGACTAATGGTATGATAGATAAGAAAAGGTACAGCCAATAGCAGAATGGGCTCTTATCTATGATGTCATGGATCTAGACCAGTCACATGATCTGACATCATAGAGTCCAGGCTCTGGTCACATGATTGTGGAAAAGAAGTGATAGGGGAAAGTCATGTGACCATGGTGACAAGAATAAAGAGAGAAAAGTGTAAGTACAAAGTACAAGTGTAGTGGTAGTTAGGTTAGGAAAAATGAGTTTGTAACACTACCCCCTCCTTATGTCTCAACTTCCAGACAAGAGAAACAGTCGGAAGTAGCAGTAAAATTTTCATACAGCTTAAATAATGAGGAGAATTCCACAAAGGTAACACCACAAACATGATAAGGAATGAAGGAGTGGGACAGTTTGAAATCCTGAATAGCATCCTGCGCATTTGCCAAGTGATCCTCAGGTTCCCAGGTATGGTTGGTTACATCCCAGTTCTTCCAGTGGACAAGATATTCCAACTTTCCATGCTTTAAATGCAAGTCCATGATGGAGTCAATCTTGTATTTTACAAGATGGTCCTTAGTGACCATAATGGGGTCCAGATGAATTACAGATTGTCTGTCAAGCAGTTTTCTATAGATTTTTATGCAAGATATGTTGATGACATTGTGGATTTTCATGGATGCTGGAAGGCACAGTTCTACTGCATTCGGAAGGACATGGGTAATGGAATATGGACTGAGCCATTTGGGAGATAACTTCTGAGAGGCATAAGGAAGTGAGAGGTTGGCTGAGGAAAGTCAGACTTACTGGCCCACTTGGTAATTGGGGTTGGTTGAGTGTGTGGCATCAGCTGAGGACTCTATTTTCATGCATGTTTCTTCGAGGATGGAGTGAACTTCCTCATGGGAATGAATCAAATCATGACTGAACTGATGAAAAGTTGTAGGGTTTTCAAAACCCATCTGAGGGGCATAGTTATGGGTAACAGCAAAAGAAATGGTGCTGGTAGCTGAAGTGAGAGTGTTGTTGTGCTGGAACTGAGCCAGCTTGAGCCATTTGGCCCACTCGGATTGTTTTTTGGTGATGTATAGACAAAGATACTATTTGAAGTTGCAATTGACTCATTTGATTTGCCCATCCATTTGCAGGTGGAAAGCCATTGATAATTTCTGCTTTATCCTGAGCAGCTTGCAAGGCTCATGTGTGGATTTTGAAATGAATTGGGGACCTCAGTCAGAAACTACTGTATTTGGGAGTCCATGTGTGCACCACACATGGTTGAAATGAGACTGTACTACTAAACCTAAGTACATAATGAGGTGAAATGACAAGACCAATTATGATGCTTGGCAACATTTTATGGTCAAGAGGAAAGGGAAAGAACATGTGGAATGGATACCATGGGCAAGGATGATAGGAGAGATACTAGATATCCCAACTCAAGCCTGAGGTATGATCCCAAGTAATGCTCAAGTGAGCTAGACTGGGGGACAGTTGTAGCTACATCCAGGGTATATATACAAGTGACAAGACTATTACTAATACATGACTAATATATCATGGGATATGGTATGATGGATAAGTAAAGGTACAATCAATAGCATATGGGACTCTTATCTATGATGTCATGAGTCTAGACCAGTCACATGGTCTGATATCATAGAGTCTAGGTCCTAGTCATGTGATCATGAGAAAGGAAAGATAGGGGGAAGGTCACATGACAAGTGTAACAAAGTATAAAGAAAAAGTGTAACTATAAGTGTATGAGTAGTGAGAGTTAGTTAGATAGGAAACGAGTTCGTAACACTACCCCCTTCTTATGTCTTGACTTCCAGGTGAGAGAAACAGTTGGGAGTAGCAGTGAAATTTTCATATGGCTTAAATAATGAGGAGAACTCAATGAGGAAAACACCACAAACATGATGGGGGGTGGAGGAGTGAGATAACTTGAAATCCTGGATAGCATTCTGTGCATTAGACAAGTGATCCTCTGGTTCCCATGTGCAATCAGTCACATCCCAACCCTTCCAATGGATGAGATATTCAAGCTTGCCACACTTTAAACGAGAGTCCACAATGGAGTCAACCTTGTACTCTATGAGACAGTCCTTGGTGACCACAATAGGATTTGGGTGAATCATGGATTGCCCATTGAGCGGTTCTCTATAAAGTTTAACATGAGATGTGTTAATGACATTGTGGATTTTCATAGAAGTGGATAGACACAGTTCAACTGCATTAGGAAGGGTGTGGGTGATAGGATAGGGACTGAGCCACTTGGAGGATAGCTTCTGAGAGGTGTAGGGAAGTGAGAGGTTGGAAGAGGATAGCCAGACCTGCTGGCCTACTTGGTAGTTGGAATTAGTCAATCACAATGAATCAGTGGATAACTCCATCTTTGTTCATGTTTCCTCAAAGGCGGAGTGAATTTCCTTGTGTGAATGAGCAAGATCATGACTGAACTGATGAGAAGTCACAGGGTTTTCAAAACCCATCTGAGGGGCATAATTGTGGGTTATGGCAAAAGGAATGGTGCCAGTGGCCAAAGTGAGAGTGTTGTTGTGCTGGAACTGAGCCAGTTTGAGCCATTTGGCCCACTCAGATTGTTTTTTTGTGACATAGAGGTGGAGATATTGCTTGAGGTTGCAATTTACTTATTCAGTTTGCCTGTCTGTTTGTGAGTGGAAAGCCATGGATAATTTCTGCTTGATTCCTAGCAGCTTGCAAAGCTTGTGTGTGAATTCTGAAATGAATTGGGGACCTTGGTCAGAAACTACCATATTGGGAAGTCCATGTGTGCACCACACATGATCTCTAAATAGCTGAGCTATATCTAATGAAGAAAAGGTTTTTGTACAGGGTATAAATACCACTTCTTTGAAGAATCTATCTACTGCTATCATAATAGCATTATATCCTTTTGAGTCCAGTAAGTCCATAAGGAAATCAACAGAGATATCCTGCCAGGGATGTTTGGTGATGGGGAGTGGTATGAGCTTGCTGGCAGGCTACTTATTAGAGGATTTAGACATGGCACAGCCATGGCAGTGATCAATGAATGTGTTGACATCTTTGACAATGTTTTGCCAGTTATAGTGTTGTTGGATAGAAGTGAGAGTATGAGATCTTCTGGGATGTCCTGTAATCATAGATTCATGATAGAGTTTAATGACTTCAGATCTTAGATCCTTTGGCACAAATACTTGGTTATGGTTGTTTTTGTAGCAACCAAGGGATGAATCAAGATTGTGTCCATAATGGTCTTCATCAAGTTTGAAAGAATATTCAATGATCTCATCAAGGATCTCAGGGGAAATGATAGTCTGCTTGGCAAAAAGAGCTGGAGGTAATACTATTACATTTTTGTTTATATCCTCAGCAGCTTCTTTGTGGTTGGGATGGTGGGACAATGCATCAGTACAACCATTTGTTGATCCAGGTTTATATAGGATTGTATAATTATACTCCATAAGGAATGTGTGCCAGTGCACCTGTTGTGGGGACAAATCCTGGGGTTTTTCCAGAATTCCAGATTATGGTGATCTGTCCAAATTTTGAAATGGTCTTGATCAACAAGATGATGATGCCATTCTTTGAGGGCATGAATAATGGTGAGCAACTCCTTATCATAGATTGGGTAGTTGCATTCAGTGGAATTGAATGAATGTGATATGAAACCAGTGGGATGCCAGCTGCTGTCTTCAAGTTGATAAGATAATACTGCACCAGAGGCAATATCCAAAGCATCACATTCAATGCAAATAGGACAAGATGAGTCCAGGTATGTAAGCAGCAGTGTGGAAGTTATGATGGATTCGAGTTTTTTGAATGCTGCTTTGCATTCATTGGACCATATATATGGCATGTCTTTTTGTATTAAATTATTGAGCAGTCTAGCTGCATCAGTGAATCCTTGAATGAAATGGTGATAATAGTTTGCCATTCCAAGAAAGGATTGAAGCTATTTAAGGTTTTGGGATGTTGGCCAATCGGTGATTGCTTGCACTTTTGGTTCTTGCATCTCAATTCCTTCTTAGAAACAACCATTCCTAAATAGTCCACTTTATCCTTGTGGAAAAAGCATTTTGACAGTTTTAAGAAGAGATTGTTTTCCCACAATCTCTTGAGAACTTTGCAGACAACTTCGACATGTTCTTCCTTGGTCTTCTTGAATGTGAAGATCATGATGTCATTGATGTAGATTACTACAACTGCATACATGTCAGAGAAAATATTGTTGACCATGTTCTGAAATGTGCTGGGAGAGTTACACATGCTGAAGTACATGACCAGGGGTTCATAGGCTCCAATAGGAGTGGTGAATGCCCCTTCCCATTCATCACCCTCTTTAATTTGTACATTATTATACCCCCATCTCAGATTGAGGGTGGTGATCATGTTGGCATCTTTTAAGTGATCAATCAATGATGGAATGAGTGGCAGCAGGTAATTATTTTTTTTGGTGTGCTCATTTAGATACCAGTAGTCCATGACCATGCACTTCTTTCCATCCGCTTTAGGAATGAAGAACATGGGTGATGTTTGATCTGATTTGAAGGATCGGATATACCCTTTCTTTAGCTCCTTCTCAATGAAGATGTGGACTTCTTCGAGCTCAGTGTCCAATAGAGCAATAATACAACTCTTCTTCTTAATGAATCTGGGTTCAAGTTCAATCACATGATTCCATGGCTTTCTAGTGGGCATGTGCTAAGATTCCTGCTCAGAAAATACATTCAAGTAGTCCCAGTACTCAGGAACTTCTGTTTTCAATTTTTCTTCTTCTTCAGCTGGAATGGACTGAAGTGCCATATTGAGGGGGTTGCTATGGCATCGATCCATACAACATATGAACGAGATTTCTTTGTCAACCCAGTTGACATTGGGATTGTTGTGTGTGAGTCAATCATAACCAATGATTAAATCCTGGTTACCCAGATATGATATGAAAGCATTGATTGCCTCTGCATGGGGGTTTCCATTTTTATCTTTGACTATAATTGACAACAACACTTTTTCTTTGATACAGCCTATGGCTTGATCAGAGCCATTGGTGTTAAGGATGCGAAATTCTCAGCCAAGCAAGATTCATTCAAGATGATTATTGTTACGATTTGTTTCCTTTTTATTTCCTTCGTCTCACAGTCTAGCTTGCATTCCTAATGCTCGCTACCCTATAGACCCCTTTAGCTTCTCATTCGTCTCACTGTCTAGCCTGCACTCCCATGCTCGCTATATGGCAGACCTTGTAGCCATTCCTACACTTCAGTGTCCGAACCTCATGGACTACATTTCACCTATTACGTGATTCTTTTACTCACGTGACTATTATCCTTTTCGTAGCCATTCCCATGCCACCAGCACGGATCATGGACTACTGCTTCCGATGACTGACCTCACGGTTCGTCATCTTAGATTGCCTTTCTCCTCGTGTCCTACACAAGTCCCCTTTACGGAACCCCGGTGTTCCCTTTCCCTTTACTGCTGGATATCCTAATATGGCCCATTCCTTTCTTTCCATCTACCCTGGACCCACGGCTCTCCGTTGTATTCCTACTATAGATCTCTCGCCCTCAGACCCACAGCTGTCTGTTGTATTCTTAGCATAGATCTCTCTATCTCCCTGCTTGGCTCTCCGCTGGGATATACCTTAGTATCTCTTTTATTCTTTCCTTCCTCTTATGGATACTACTTTCCCATGCTCGCCTTACTATATAAGACTCATGCCTTCCTAGTAGTATTCCTTATGCTAGTTCCTACCCGGTACTTAGGACATAGTACTCCCGTACTTGCCTAGTCCCTCCGCCGTCCATCCCTCATGTCTATACCTCCATCACCCCAATACTAGCTTTTCTCTCACTACTGCACTATGTGCATTCTCGTCGACCCTCAGTCTGGTACTGCACCACCACCATCCTTCAGGTCTCCAACCACCGTCTATCTTTCCATGTCATCAGGAGTCTCTATGAGAATCCCTACACGATCCCTAAGTTTCCCCTTCATCAGCCTGCGGCTGATAGTCTTCGGCTAGCTTCATGACTTCGAAGCTCTCCTCGTCCCAACTTGACGTTGGCCTCCATCCTTGTCCCCTGCAGTACTCATCCTGCAGTTTCCTCGTCCTCTGGCCTTCCTCCTAGGCCTTCTGATCACTCCTTGAACCCTCTTGGGTTCCTATGCCTTCCAGCCTGTCCGTCTATCAGGCTCACACCATTCCTCCTCCTGGTAGTCCTTTCCAGGATCTCCGACCTCTAGGAGTACTGTGCTCCTTGCCATCGGGTTGAGCAACAGCTCTGAACCTTCCGTCCAATCCCTCAGGGGCTTGGTCGTAACAATTATCATCAATGTATGCTGAGTTGATGAACATGTGAGTAGCCCCTGAATTGAGTAAGGCTGGAGTATTGCCTATTCTTGTCCAACACCATTTTCCTTCATGGGTGGCAAACCCATATATTGTTGTGTCAAGTGAAAACTCAATTGGTCCTTGTGACCGTGTGAAGCTGGTCAGTTTGAGGATTTCATAGATATCATAGATGTGAAGAATGTCTGTATCATTGCTAAGTAATTTAAGTAAATTTTTCTTTTCTTTTATGGAAGAATTAAGCATTGCTTTATTACTGGCAGCCATGCCATTTCTGGTTGCTCCCTCAGTTATATGACTACTCAAATTAAATAATACAGGTGAAGATGTAACACTACTAATGTTCAATTCTAACTCACTAGAGTTCAAGTCCATGTGCTCCTCAGAGTTCATAGAATTGTCAATGGTTAGAGGAGAAAAATGGTTAGAAAAGGAAACATTGTCTGATCTAGTGACACCTTGAATACCACTAGATTTATTCAATTTAAAGAAACATTTTTCTTAGCTTCTTTCTTTGTTTCTTGGGCAAGTCGAGCTTGCCAGTGTGCCTCTGCTTTGGCAGACTCCCAGAAGGCACTGAAAGACATGTGGTGGCCTTGACCAGGCTGGGCAGTTTGGGTTGACACAATGAGGGTGGTAGACTGAGGTGTGAGGAAAAGGGGACATGCAGCATATCACAGACAGGATGGACCTGGCTCATTGAATTGGGAGTATCGGGGGTTGTGGAATTCCCAGATATGAGCAGGTCAGGGATTTCATGGCTTTTGAGGCTCAGGGCAGTCTCGTGATTGATGCCTGAACTTATTACAGTTGAAGCACATGCCATTGAATGGCTGCTTTGTCTGTTGTACTTGTTGTGCCTCTATTTCTGTAACGAGCCCAAGGAGGAACTCATTAAGGGCGAGGCTAAGCTCTAACCCTAACCCCAAGCGCACGGCATTGGAGGGCCACCCGATGACGCGCTAACCAACGATCTAAGAGAGAGAACCGGGTATG
>JBBPJV010000607.1:0-18502 GCA_038088915.1 Sutorius aff. eximius
CAGTCGACAACGAAAGACTAGCAATGGATGAAGCGAATGGGAGACGGATTTCATTGTAGATGCGCAGAGCCTCTGGAATGCGATCGAGCGTGGTGAGTGGATGTGTGATGAGCCGACCCAGCACAAATGCGTCCTGGATGAGGTTGGGTGACTATGGATGGAGGAAGGGTTTAGAACGGGACGCACCTCAATCGCTTGGCCCGCACCAGCACCAAAGTGAGGTGTCATGGCGTGACACTGGAGGGTCATGATATCATCAGTGGAAACGCACCTACAACACCCGATGAGAGACGGACGTACTGCATCGCCGATAAGTGCAGCCCCCTTTCGTACGCAAAATGGGAGCGGCTTCACGACATGCAGCGCCCACTTGGATGGCTTGTCACCGAGCTGTGCCACGTGTCGCTTAGACTAGTGTGGAGAGTCGATTATTATGGGGAAGGTCACCTTCACCAATGTCCTCGCGTCAGGTTCAAAGCCGTCAAATTGTTCAACTATGTGTTCACGACTCGCTTCCGACACCCAGTGACCTTCGTAGCGCGTGTCCGTCGAATTCGGGTCGGCTATCATTGCCGCAGCGTTGATGATAGCACCGTTGGCGATAGGATAGGAGAAACAGAACTGCATTAGGGAGGAATGAGTGAATCTGAATAGAGGTGGCGTCCAACGAACGTGCTCACCTTGCCCTTCCCTTGGTACTGTGTCCGAGTAGAATGAGGTGTGAATCCATGCGAACATGTAGTCGTCTACTCACAGATGTCATCCCTTGTAGAGATTGATGCTCTGGATTTTCCTTCTTCAACTCCTCCGTGGGGATAAGCCAACGATACACGGTTATTCCTGTGAAGGTCGCTTCTATGTATTGTTTCAGATCCGTCTCGCCGTTGCCGGCCTTGTCCTCTGATGCTAATTCAAACATCGTCTTGCGTACTGCTGAACGGATCCCGTCGGCTCCAATGAGTACATCAGTAGTCGCAACGGTGCCATCCGCAAAGTTGAGCGTAATGGGTGACGCCGAGGGTACATCTTGTTCTCCTGGTTCGGTATAATCGACGAGCCGCTTCCCGGAGTATACTGTACACGAAGCAGGGAGGTGACTTTCCAGAATGGCTACCATGTGCTGGCGATGCATAGAGGAGGGGCCATCTTTACCTACTTGAGAACGAGTCTATTATTGGTGGGACACATAAGCGCTTACAGCGTTGGACTCTCCGAAACCAGAGGTATCCACCCTTGCGTACGTCGGATCGCCTTAGAAGAGGTCCTGATGCGGTATTAAGAACGGAAGCCGACATGATCGAGGATCGGGTCTCTCACCATGGCTGCTATCGGGGTGGTGAGTGAAGATTTGCTTAAAGTCATCGAACAACCCGAGCTCGATCATGATTTCGTGCGTCCGTCTCCATACCGTGATTCCTACACCTGCAGTCTCGATAGAATCATGTGCTTCGTACAGATCAATGGGGATGGAAGGGTCATATTTTCCGATTGTGATAGCAAGGACGAGACCGGCAATGCCAGCGCCGCTGCGAGACGTCTGAGTGACGGGCACAAACGTGAATGCAGCTACGCACCAAATAGCGACACGAAACTTGGGGCCTGACTCAGAGGATGGAAGAGACATTATTTTGTAGTATAGCAAGAGATGGCGTCTGACCGGCTCGAAAAAACAATGTCGCTTTTATGTCGTCCATGTGTCCGATAGACTGGATCGTTCATCAACTCCGGCCATTCGACGCGCAAGCAGTTTACGTGATTGAAATTACATGGCATTTAGGGCGCAGGTGTGAATGTGTGATTGCAACGCAGCCGGAATGAGTCAATACTGACTCACCAGCGGCGTGACCGTCAGGATCAAAGTAGCCTACACAGCCTGTGGGAAGTACAACGAACCTTTGACCTGGGAGTTCAAAATAGCGTTAGCGGCGGATGGCAGTGTCATGATGCCTGGCAAAGGGATCCCACGAGCCGCGGGATCTTCTGTCAAGAAGGCCTGCCGAAGAATCCTTTCTTACCGTTCGCCTCTCAGTGGATAGATCCACGCCTCTCAGACTCAGCAGGCCTAGAAATAGTTCTGCTGTCTGTGGTAGATTCATGATTCGCGACCCCGGATGAGATAATAGCGAAAGCCACAATAGGCCGTCCATCAAGCACAACGTCGATGAATGGAGTTAGAAGGGGCATGACAGTATAGTATGTTTGTCAATTGGTGCTTGTAATTATGTAAATTGATGACTATCCCTTTCTCATCTTGGGCAACTGCAAGGCTTCAAAGGAGTCGTTTGTCTCCAGTATGTTAGGCCCATCTGTCCTCCACGTCAACTTTATGTTAGCAGTTGGGCTGGTTAGTTCAGCACGACCCGTCGGAGGTTCTGTTGCTCAACACCATAAGGTATCGATCGTTCTACGTTCCGCCCTCCGAACGTGCCTGACACTGCTTCGTTCAGTGCCTTTTATTCTCGAACCGCTCGTTTTGGTCCTACCCTTGTCATTCGAACTGACAATCTATGCCAATGCGCCCGGGAAACTCTCAGTCCTGCTTCTGGTTCCAACCTGTGCCTTGCTTCTCCTCCCTCGGATTGAAAGTGGAACGCCTTTGCCTTCAAAGACAAACAAGACGTGGCCAAGTGTGACTACGCAACATGAGGGCAGCGTGGACGGGCCAACGCTAGCGCGCCAACATGATGCTGATAACGGTGCTCTCCATCCTCTTCGTCGATTTTCCTGTCTCCCCGTTCCCTTGCAAAGTGAGACATATGGGGTGTCACTGGTATATGTGCTGCCTCTTACATACATGTCTTTGGAGCTCTTCGATCTCGTCGGCTTAGATAGATGGCAGAATTGGATCATTTGTTTTCTCACTTTTTCCTGATGCTTGTCATTCTGCCTGTCGCAGAGGTGACCCTCCATCCAACCATCAAATACACATCAATGCGATTGTTAGGCCTTTATTGTAAGACAAGGTCTCAAAATGTCGCGAAGTATGGTTGGTACTCCTGTTCTCCATGGAGGGAATACATACACACCCAACATATCATATATTTTCTGGATTGTTGCCTTCAACACTTCATTTATTCTCGCATTTTACTTCCTGGGCATGATTTTTCCCCACTCGCATTTCGAGGCTAAAGGATCCTCTGAACCTGGAATTCTACAAGAGGATCCGACGGCTTTCACACCAGAGTCCGCTCCTGCTTTGTTCGGAGCGATAAACAAGAACGGGCTTATGATCTTCATCGTAAATCCCAAATTCAAATCAGACTGCATGTGTTACCTGGGGGTATAAAATGTGCAGGTGAATGTCGCCACTGGCCTCATCAATTTGTCGATTCAAATAATGTACACACCAAACGCAGAGGCAATGCTTATACCAGTTCTGGTATTCTTTTGGTATATGTTTATTATTCCGCAATTTGAGTGTTTGGAGGACACTATAACATAGATTCCACTTCCTTGATACCTAGCGACTCCTACACCAAGTGGAGTGAATCTTTGTTGATGACCTGGGTGAAGATCCCCAATACTGCCGTGTTGCAGTCATGTCATTCGATAAATCCAATTGCATGTGAAGACTAGCAGCATAGATCCAGTGAAATGTATGTGAAGCTTGAATCACCCATGTTCGCGACGGCGGCCCATTCCCATTCTTTGCGAATGAATGCTGGGCGGTATAGTATATTAGTAGCTGGCCAGGAAGAAACCAATCATGGAACAGCATGATGGGCACAACCACCCTGCATTGCAGCTTGCGATACACTTACCAAAGCACAAACGGGCAGTCTGAGTCGTTAGCCATCCTCCGATCAGGATGCTCGACGGTCCAAGGCTCAGGCGGTAGCCTTACAAACCCGTCTGTGGATCTGTTGGGCAAAGTTCGATATAAATCGCGAACAGGGGGCCGTATTATTCTTGAGGAGTGGTTGAGCTGATCTGTTGAGTACAACTGCAGCACGACTGTGGCTCGGTTTCAAGGCGTACTGGAATCCACAGTATAGCAATGTACAAATTCCCCAAGGATCACAAGACGATGCGAGTACCTGGTACCTAGATTTGCGAATCGTATGAACCTAATTGTAATCTACATTTCAGACCGTTCAAGTCTGGAGAAAGATCGGATGAGCTAGGTGATGAGATTTATCCAAAGTGGAGGGGGTTGATGACAACTTTAGTCCTGGTCAATTGACTGTCCGATCGTGACGAGGCCGTAAGACGGGACGGCGGGGGTAACAAAGCACCAGATTGGGTAGGAGTTATGATAAAGGAGGCAAGGGAAGGGGAGAAAAAAAAGACCCTCCAACTGACGAGTCGTCGGAGCGGGATAATTAGCCTTGCTCAGCGGCACCAACCCCAGCCCGATGGCTATTGCCAAGAACGGCTAGGCTCTTGCTTACGGGCGGCAGCAAGGAGGGGAAACTCAATTGTGGTCAGACATATGCAGCTATCGTACAGTTATTGACGAATCTTCCAATAGTCACAGAGGTCACCCGGTCTGCTCAATCTCATTGATGAATGCCTTTGGGTTCGGTTCACGCCCTAAAAAGTCCTATCATAAGCCAGGCCCAGTCAGCACAACCCTCGTTATCAGTTATTGACACGCCTTGAGCAAATCCATCTCGTCCCGACTCCCGCCAGGAAGGAGAATCTTGTCGCGGTACAGCTTCCCTAATTTGGGATCAAGCGGAGCTTTCTTGAAGCTGGTCGAATACATGTCTGTCGCGAACACGAGCGAGTAGACGTATCTGTAATCCACAAGTCAATTCAACTGCGACTGGAAGGATTGCGACGACGTACCCATAGTATGCAACGTCGTATTCACCAGCAATGTGTCCAAAAGAACCCTGACCAGGCTGGTCTCCGCCTTTGAGGTGGGTAATTTCCTGTCTCAGCTCATTCCATAACTTGGTATGGTCTGTGTTTATGTCCAAACTATTGTTATGCACGACGAGATCGAATGTTGCATAGACGAGTTGGCGCAGGTAGAAAAGCCCGACATTGACATAGCGGCTGTGTAAGTCTGGCTGAGTGTCCAGAAGATAGATGTTCGAAACGTGGAAGCCAACCTCTGAATGATCTTGGAGATAAGACTGTCTGGTAACGGATCATGCGTTTTATAATGGCTCGACATCTTCTTCAGTACCTCGGGTTCCCAGCACCTGGGATGCCGTTAGTCGCCATGTTTCAAGAGAAAGAGTATAGCCGACCAATTCTCGAGCATCTGCGATGGTGCCTCCGCAAAATCAAGTGCAACACTTGTTCCGTGGAATCGTGAATATTTAGTCCGGCTCAACAATTCGTGGAAAATATGACCCATCTCGTGGAAGAGAATTGTTACATCACAATGTTTCATCAGTGCTGGCCGCTCTGGCGTTGGCTTTCCAAGGTTAGCAACCATGGCCGCCAAAGGATAGTGCCGCTTTCCGTTAGGAAGCTCATAACCCGGGAAGATGCAAAATACGCCTGCATGAGGGAATTTCGCTTCTAGGGGGTATGAGTATGAGTATCAATAATCGATAATCACAAGTGAGCATAGTGGGATTATAACCCACCACGAGGGAAAAGGTCGAGGTAGTAATACCCGACGAAGCCCGACTCATCTCCTGCGTCCTTTTCCCAAATGGCGAACCGTTGGACCTCTTCACGGATGTTAGCCATATGTCCGATGCAAGGGTGTGGTGATAACTCACCAGGGTGCCATACATCTTTTGTTTCGCCGTTGATCTCCACGAATTCGACTCCGAGCAGATTTTGGTATATGTCAAGAATTGCGGGGACGACGAATGAAACGGGGAAGTATCCTTCACGAGGGACTCATCCAGATCCAAGTTGCGCTCGACATAGAGACGTCCATAATATCTAGTAGCGAGACCCCATATTATCAACCAAACGCTGCAACGCCAACACTAGAGAAATAGCACACCTGGAGTCCCAGACGTCAAGGTAATCATCAGGTGGCATGCCTCGTTTTGTGTAATCTTCATTTTTAAGTAGGACGTGAGCTTCAAGGTCTCTCTTTCCGATGGGATCAAGATACTTCCTGAGCTCGTCCAAGAACTACATGCGAACTTGGATCGTGCAATACGAAGATGTACCTTACTCTTTGACATCTTCACTTCCGTGGCATAGTCCGCCCACGAATCATACTGCAAAACCTCAGCGATCTCCCTGCGTAGACGGAGAATGTCGTTCAGTGGCTCGACATTGATCGCTAGCCTAGCATCGTTGGCCAAGTGCGCGGCTTTGCGGGTTAGAGGGTTGTTTGCGTGTTCGAGCTTCACTCGACGCCTTTAAACAGAACAAACACTCCGATGGGCATGTGGAACTCACCAGTGGCCAAATATCTGGTGTCTTGAATGTGACATCGTAGAGAACTTTATCACCTTCTTTTCGTTGAGCGTACCCAGAGATCACATCCTCTGGAACACCATCCAATTCCTCGCGCGTGAAGCTAACATGACCCTGTATCATTTGTTTGATATCGGTACCGCGGAACGAGAGTGGGCTAACTCACATTCTCCTCACTGAAATTCCTCTGCAGTGTAGTTAATACCCCCATCATTGATGTGAAGCGTGGCCACCAACTTTGAACCTCAGGCATGCCACTGAGAGCTGGTCCTTGAGAATCATGAGCCTCTCCCTGTCCTCCTTTTGCTCGAGCGCTAGGCCGGCTCGCTTGCCATCGAGTAACATCTTTTCGACGAGTCGCCTCTGCTCAGCGCTCAATTTACCCCAGGTACCTGTCTTGTGCAGGTTCGCTTCAGCAGTCACTTTGGCTTTATAAAGATCCTCCCGCATCGATTGCTCGTTTGAATACTTGCGTGAACGCTCGTCTGCTGAAGTAGAGGCATCGCGTAGCTCCCTATCGGTCGAGATGTGCTGATAAAAGGAGAGCGATTCCGAGATACCCTTTAACTCAGCTTCGGCGAGGGCCAGCGTGGACTGGATGCAATGGAGAATTTGAACGTCTTAGAGCATGGTCCAAGCTTTCGGTAAACTCACAAATACCTGAAATAGGCGGGTTGGCTCGTCAGTATTGGCGTGCGGGGTGTAAAACAGTTCCGTTTACGTTGTCAAAGTCAAGCTCATCTTCGGGCAATTTGACGATGTCGTCGCTAACCCGCCTGTTCTTTTCTAGTGCTTCAGTGGTAAGCTTGTCTAGGTCCTGAACAGCGTGTTTCCAAGTGGGTGGGAGCTGGGGAGGTGTCAATGGAGCCATCAGAGTGCCTTCAGACAACATCGATCACTGCGCCAGCTGTGTTAAATGGGAGAACAGAAGCCATTGAAAGACCCGTGACATTAACACATGCATTATACAATGCTCCGCAGTCGCCCTGTAAGGATACCGGGGTGTTTTTTATCCCTGTTGATGATGGTGGTGGCGTTGACACGTTCAATTCGCGATCGCCCACGAGCGCTAACTCCACCTCGGTTACGGTACAATCCATTTACTCAGTATGGTCTCGTCCGCCATTCTCTTCACGGGTGATTCCTGCTTGCAACCCTGTCTATCGCATTCTTGACGAGCCCAATAAGTTCCTCTTCTGCACCAACGATTGCCTCTACGCGACGCTCACGTGACAAGAGGTCACCAAATACCGTCTCGGGATCGAATGACGAGTGGGCTCTCTGGACAGCCTCGGCAAACTTGGCAGGGTGGGCAGTCGAAAGAACGACTTGAATAGTCACGGCGGAACTACACAGACAAACATTGAGTTCGGCGCACAATTTCCAAGGAACAAACTGGGAGACATACTTGGAATTTGCAAACACTTCGGCAGCATGTAGTCCCACAGCAGTATGTGGGTCGGCAAGGTATGACTTGGTTTCGTGGTATTTTCGGATGGTAGTGATTGTCTGTAAATGGTGTTAACTGGTTGCTCGTTCACGTCCCCATCGAGCCCCACCTGCTCGTCATCAGCCTTGTCTGCGACAAAATCTCTCCGTGCATGCTCAAGCACCGCCGACAAATCTACGGACCCCTTGCTTTTAACCGTAGCCATCCAGTCGCGTACCTGGTCGCACGCGGCTGCATGTTTCGATGTCCTGTCACTCTGTACTGCTTTCTCGTAGGCAAGGTACCAGAGCAACCGTTCAAAGTTGCTTGACACGGCAATATCCATAGCGGGACTGATAGTTGCATAGACCCCACCCGCCACGGGGGCAGCATTGGGATCAACCTTCTGGTATGACCCACTCCTCCAGAACCGGGCAAGAATGTCATTTGAGTTTGTGGCAACGCCAAGTTGGCCCATAGGCAGGCCCATACGTTTGGCGTAGTACCCTGCAAGGATGTCACCAAAGTTGCCCGTAGGTACGACAAACTGGATCTCCGTGCGGTCGACATCGACGTCGGGGTTCTTTAGAAGCTGAAAGTAGGCGGAGAAGTAGTAGACAATCTGTACGAGAATACGCGCCCAGTTGATAGAATTCACTGCTCCTAGACGATGTTTTTCGTTATTAAAGTGCTTGTCGGCTAGAAGTGACTTGAGGATATCCTATGAAACGGGAAGTTATATCCATGGCACGACACAGAAGAGCGCACGCACTTACTTGGCAGTTGTCGAATGTCCCGCTAACAGACAGGCTGTGGATATTCTCATCGAGAACGGTCGTCATCTGGGCTTCCTGGATCGGCGAGACTCTGCCCTGAGGGAAGAGAATGAAGACGGATATGTTGGCTTTGTTGCGCAAGCCGTAGATGGCAGCACTTCCAGTGTCGCCACTGGTGGCACCGACAACAGTCAGCTTCTCCAGTGGTTCTCCGGGAGCTTTTCTGGAGTTGCGTCTATTGAGAAAGTATTCGAAGAGGTTCCCGACCAGCTGGAGCGCAAGGTCTTTGAACGCATAAGTGGGCCCGTGGAAGAGTTCGAGTACGTGTATTTTAGGGTCGAGCTGAACAAGGGGTGTGATAGATGGGTCGCGGAACGCAGATGGACCGACGGCGTACGTCCTGTTGACGAGTGCAGTGAGATCGGTTGGTGAAACTTCATCCGGGGAGATGAAGAGTGAGAGGATGTTGATAGCGAGTCGTCGGTAAGAAAAGTCGGCCCATTCGGACTTCCAGTTTTCGGGAAGGCTTGGAATATCTTTTGGAATGTAGAGCCCGCCGTCTGGGGCAAGGCCAGCAAGGACGACCTGCCGAGAGTTCGACATCGACATAGAAAGTAGAAATGATGCGACCCACGTCTTCAAAGGACCGCTCTCCTGGGTGTCCGCGAGTAGAAAAGTACTTCATCACGGTCGTCGTGCTCGACGTGATGAACGACAATCAGAGTCGAGTCAGTGTCGATCAGACTCATATCGATATCCTTTTCGGGTGAAACATTTCAGCTTACGAATGCTTGGTCTCTTCAATGTCTACTCCACCATCGCCTCGAGCAATTCTCAGTCTCTACAGCTCTACTCTTCGCGCGGCACGATCATTCAATTCCTATAACTTTCGCAACTACTTTTTGCGGAGGACAAAGGACACATTCCGCGGCATCCAGGTAAGTGTACTCTTCGCTCTTTGATGACTCGGCTTGTGAATGTGTCTGCAGGCAGAGGAAAATCCAACCAAGCTTTCATTTGCGTACAATGAGGCTGTGAAAGAACTAGAAGTCCTTCGCCGGAGTGCGGTTGTGAATCAGCTGTATGGTGGACGGCATCTCGCGGTGGAACACTAATGCTTGGTGATGAAGATACGTCGGTGTAGAGCTGGAGATGTTGACTCTACGACGAATGTCATTCTAGTGCCAGTCTCTCCCCAAGCATGCCGTGCAGTAAACACGTTTTCCTGCTTCTTCACCGATTCACTCGGATTTCGAGTTCTCATTCTTGTTCTCCGAGTCTAATCTCCCCTGTCGGCTCACTTGTTATCGTCGCTAGCGTGTGCTTGCTTTACTTGGACCAGAATCATACCACATAACGCCTCATCCCACTTCCGGTGCGGGCCAAGTAATCGGAGCGTGCCTAGTCCTTGACTATTGTCCCCACTCGTCGTACACACACACACACATCTCCAGGGTGCTTTCGTGCCTAGTCGGCTCACCGTACATCCTGTTACCACCCTGTCGCATCCAAGAAACACACCATATCCATGAGGTTCGCCCCCCATTTATGCATTCTGTAGCGAGCCTTTCGTTTTTGACTGGATGGATGTATTTGTTTATGGTGCCTGGTTACCATGGGACAAGGGGAGAGGATGATCCAGTGAATAACAGGGGCATCGATGTGTATACGAGGGAGGCCATAGAAACCTGCTACTGAGGAGCACATCAGGAGATGGGATTTCATAGGTGAGACGAAGGGAGCTATGCAGGCACAACAAGATGCGAAACTCAAATTGCGAGTGTTGGCAAGCTGGACCCGACCAACTCAGTGGGACCATTTTGTTGTTGGAGAACCATCCCGTGCACTGTACATACCTAGCCACCTACGCTACACTCATTAGGTTTCCTTTTTCGGACTACGGTTACCTTAGCGCTACCGCTCGTTCCCGCTTCCTCCAGTCCGTTACACTCGACTGGAGGTAAGCTCACCTATATCGCTCATTACCATAATTCGTTATTCACCATATGTACGGGCTAACTGCCCACTCTGTTAGCTCGTCACCCTCTTTTATTTGTCTCTGGCCACTCGTTTTTGGAATATCAGTTCTATAACCCTTGTCAACTAGAACTGCGGTGGGATGCTATAGCCTAAAGGTATGGACTCTACTACGTAATTTAAGAGGTTGTCACACAGAATAACTTTGCTACTAGTTATCCCGAGCGTTTAAGTCAAGCAAACACCTTGCGATGAACTTGCGACAGCAAGTGTCAGCTCGTAAGCATCCACTACAATCCCTTCTACAGAGCACGGATCAGAATTCCCCAGTAATTCCCTACGATGTTCTTTTTTCAGGATTGGTTCTATGACTAACATGATCTTGGCGTCTCATTGACAAACTGGATGACCTGTCAACAGTTGGCGGATAGGGTGTGGACAACGTGGAATATCAGCTTGGAAGAAAATACGTGAATGATTTTTGGGCCGAGACTGTTTGCACAGTATGCTGCGCCGATCCTTGTCTGAATGAATCGCCCAAGGTATTCTCGGGCGTGCATTGTTTTGTATCCACTGCTATCTATGCGTGGGTTCCACTCGCTTCTTATCCGTTTCCTTCGCATAACTCGATTTAGGAGGACGCTATGCCAATGGTATGAGGGAAACCTGGCCAGTGGATTCTCGCTGTCTTCAGAGCCACGTCTACCAACGATGGGGCTCAGCCCGGTCCAAGCTGCTGTAGGTGTGATGACTTCGGGAGTGTGGACGAGCCCTCGCTGGGATAAAACCAGTGCGGCAGAAATACTGAAAATAAATAAATAAATAAAGCACGGGGAGTGTGAATGCTGTAGGGGGTGGAGGTGGAAACTCAGAAGAAGGGTGAGGCTCATACGGGTATGGGGATGCAACGTTGATCCCCGACCACTCCCGTTGCGACTCTCGGACCTGTTTCTTATCGGATCCGTCCGGCTCGATCACCTCCCGTCTCGGTTAGCCTGTATCGTGATGGACGCCCACTGTCGCGAACTTCCGACGACCGAATTGGTTAGAACACCGCGAGCAACGCGGCCTCTATGCTATATAACACGAGATAGTCCGCGGAACTAATGGGCGTGTAAAAACCCCTTGCTACCTAACGGGTCAGATATCGACCCTTGACTTTCTCCACCGTATTGCGATTACGATGTCGACTTCTGGGTTGGGGCCCAAGTTCCGTGTTGCCATCTGGTGCGTAGCTATCTCCCTGTCCAAGCAGGCATCTCAATTCCTGTAAGTGGGGCTGGTGTCGCCGGTCTTGTCCTCGCTATTACGATCGGAAAATATAATCCTACTATACCCATCGATCTATACGAAGCACATGACTCTATCGAAACTACCGGTGTCGGGCTCACTGTATGGAGACAGGCGAACGAGGTTCTGATCGAACTTGGGTTGTTTGACGAATTCAAACAAATTTATATGCATGGCCCTGAGCGCAAGCTCGGTGATCATTCAATCCTCAAACGTGTCGGCTTGTAGTTCCAACTAATTAGCACCCTAGGTCCTTGTGTAAGACGGTCAGACATACGCGAAGGTGGATATATCTGGCATCAGAGAACTCCTCGCTGTGAGTGCCCAGTACTTCATGATTTTGACACTTGTTTTCACACGATTAGGCAAAGATGGTCCCTGCTCGATGCATCGTCAGCAAATGGTCGCCATCCTAGAAAAAAACCTTCCACCGTCGTGCACTGTGCATCCAACGAAACGACTCATCGATTATATGGAACCGGAACAACAAGATGCGCAGTCGACGTCACCTATTAGACTCGAGTTTGCAGATGGAACCTCAGCGACCACTGGCGTCCTCATTGGGGCGGATGGGATTCGCTCAGTTGTTCGTAAGAAGATGTTTGAAACAGCATCCAAAGAGAGTGGGGAAGACCTTAGACAATACATCGATGCAAGCTTCACAGGGATAACAGTATATCGTTGCCTCATCACTGTGGAAATGTTGCAGAAGGGTGACCCAGAGAATTCCTCTCTAACGGAGATGACAGCCGTGAGTGTGCACTTACATGTATGAGTAAATCCGCATTTAATTCTGCCGGGATGCAGTATCATGGAAGAGGCAGGGTAGACATTTCTGGTTGTCTCCAATATTCACATTTGCTTACTCATCTTCTGTAGTACATTGTCGCATACCCGATTGCTAAAGGCACTCTCATCAATGTTGTAGCATTTGTAGGCGATCCGAGTTTATCGGGGTCGCACTACCCAGGACGCTGGGTATCCGATGCCAGCCGTGAAGAGATGGTTGAATGCTTTGATGACTTCGAACCTCACGCGAAGGCAATAATGAAGGTGACTTATCTCCACATCGAGTATGCGCTATGGGCTTAAGCATCGTGCGCTACAGGCTTGCGAGAAGGCGTCCAGATGGGCGCTGCATATGGTGAATCCACTGCCATTTTGCATACGAAAGAGGGTCGCCCTTGTCGGTGATGCGGTGCGTGTTTCTCAGATCCAGCGTCATAAGCACGTTTGGTTGATTATCCGCTAGTGCCATGCCATGACGCCTCACTTCGCTGCCGGTGCTGGTCAAGCGATCGAAGTGTGTCTTGGCTCTTCCCTCTTTCCATTCGTTGTGACTGAAATAGCTCTAGGATGGGTTTATGCTCGGGCGGCTCATCGCACATCATCTCACAACGCTCCATCGCATCGAGGAATCCTTCCGCATCTACGAACAAATTCGCCTTCCGTTCGTTCGTTCCGCAGCGAGTCTTTCGCTATCGTTAGGCTGGCTGTATACATTTATGGAACAAGGGTTGTATGACGGGACGAGAAAAGAAGACGATCTGGATGAGAGAGGCATCAGTGCGTATGAAAGGGAGGGCATGGAGAGTATCAAGCAGGAAATTAACAAACGATGGGAGTTTATGGAGGAGGCGGCCGGAGCTGTGAAAGAGTGGAAGGACGCAGAGTCGAAATTGCAAGCGTTGGGAGGCCCCCAAATCAAATGATCGTGAGGTACTCTTCCGCCCGTATCTCCTTCAACAGAGCGCTGCGCCCGTGTACAATAAAGTTTCGCAATCGCGACTACTGATGTGGTCACCCAGTAGCCATCGTTCGATTGAATGACCCTTCACCAATCGTCAACAGTCGGGTCGAAACGAGGCACTGACTCTGATACATACCTCGGTCGTTATTCCGAGTTGTCGCAATACGCACACGCTTTCTGACTCCGGGCATCCGAACCTGGTACCGAACCATCAATTCAATCCTATGCGAGGCTAGCTGACATTTTTTTCAGGACTGCCAACACATCCAGGTCCGTGTTATCCGGCAAGATGGTGGGCGATAGGACGGAGGGTTACATCAAACCCACAGCACCGCTATTGCACGCCAACTCCAATGACTCGGAGACTCAAGCTTCGCTTTTCACGGAACCCGACTCGGAGGACTACATTTAGCAACCAAGCTGCGTTCTATCGGACAGAGTCGCTGACAATCCTTACTGGCATCGTTTCAACTGGCATCTCCGCGTTCCCCCCCACAGACGTACCGATGGGAGGACGGATGTCACTGGCGCTGCTATTGCCGGTTCCGCTGCAATCGTACCCTGTGCTGTCAAACGGCAGAATCAGAAGCCCGTATATTACTCCGCCCCCAACGGCCGAGTTGACGAACGACTCGGTACATCGGATTCATAAAAAGAGACTGTGTCTCTCCGCAACTCATACCTCATCCCTTGATTCTCGCTGTACCGCGACACGATGTCGGCATCGTCGCCTTGCTCTGAGTCAGGACCCAAGTTCCGTGTTGCTATTTGGTGCGCAGCGACGTTCCGTCCGAGTTCGCCACTCAAACATATAGCAGCGGCGCAGGTATCGCTGGTCTCGTCCTCGCTATTACGATCGGAAAATACGACCCTTCGATACCCATCGATCTATACGAGACCCGTGGTTCCATCGGGACAGAGGGTGTAGGAATCGCATTTTGGAAGCAGACGGACGAAGTCATGATCGAACTCGGTCTGTTCGATGACTTGAAACACATTCTTACCCCACGCTCTAGTGACAACCGTGGTGAGCAACACTTTCCATCGGGTCGGTCATGGACTGACTACTGTATTAGGTCCCAACACAAGGCGATCGGACGTGCGCGAGGGTGGATACCCCTGGTTCCAGAGCATGCTTCGATGTAGGTTTACTTGTTTTCTCACCAAGACTTGTTGATCTGATAAAGGTTGGCATAGATGGACCCACTCCCATGCATCGCCAGCAAATGGTAGCTATACTAGAAAGGCATCTTCCGGCCTCATGCACAGTGCACTCGAAGAAGCGACTCATCGATTACGTGGAACCAGAAGAACGAGACGCCCACTCGGTCATCAGACTCGAGTTCGCGGATGGATCGACTACGACCACCGATGTGCTCATTGGCGCTGATGGAATTCGTTCGGCTGTTCGCAAAAGGATGTTCCAGACAGCGTCCGAAGAGAATCGCAACGACAAGGCCGATCTCAGACAATACATCGACGCGACCTTCACAGGGAAACTGATGTATCGTTCCCTCGTCCCAGCGGAGACGTTGAAGAAGGAAGACCCTGAACATGTCTCGCTAAAGGAAATGTGTGGGGTAAGCAGCCAACCACACGATGCATTATTCTACACCTCACCTTGCTGAGATACAGTTTGCTGGAAGAGGCAGGGTAGAGACCTTTGACCTTGTTTCGGGATTCAGTTTTGTTTACTTGCTATTCGCAGTACCTTGTCACTTATCCTATCGCCAATGGGACCATCATCAACATTGTCGCCATCGCCAGCGATCCGAACTTGACAGGCACGCCCTACGAAGGACACTGGGTATCCGAGGCGACTCGTGAACAACTAATTGAATGTTTCGACGACTTTGAACCCGACGTGAGGACGGTAATGAAGGTGGGTCGTTCCCACACAAATCGAACACTCCCAGTGCAGACAACCCACGGCAGCTGTGCGAGAAGCCGACCAAGTGGGCACTCCACGTCGTGAAACCACTTCCGTTTTACGTACGAAAAAGGGTAGCACTTGTCGGAGATGCGGTAGGTCCCCCCGGGTGATTACGGGCATGTTTCGGCTGACGAAGATGAACGCAGTGTCACGCTATGTCGCCCCATCTCGGTGCTGGTGCGGGCCAAGCGATCGAAGTGCGCCTGATTCCTGATTTCCCCTCGCGTTCGATATCACTCAGACACATCCAGGATGCATTCGTGCTCGGCCGGCTCGTCGCACATCCTCTTACCACGCTCCAGCGCATCCCAGACGCTTTGCGCATCTATGAAGACGTTCGTCTCCCGTTTGCGAGTTCTGTCGCGAGCACGTCGTTGTCGACTGGGTGGATGCGCGCGTTCATGGCACCAGGGTACTACGATGGGACGAGAAGGGAGAACAATCGGGATGAGAGGGGCATCAGTGCATACGAGCGGGAGGGGATGGAGACAATCAAGCAGGAGATTCTCAGGCGATGGGATTGGATGGACGAGTTGGGCGGCGCTCTAGAGGCATGGAAGGATGGGGAAACGAAACTGCAAACGCTGGCCGACTAGCGACGTCAGACACGTCAAACAAGTCCACCCGTGTCACTCAGACGTTTCGTCTGTCTGAGCGAACGGCGCAAGCCATTCGATACCTGTCGATCGACCGTGGGTGTAGCTGGTTATCACATCCGCTTAGCATGGTGCTACATGCGGGGGGTCTTCGGTTCGGGTCCAGATTTTCCACACTTTATTTCTCTTATCTCCGCACGCATACGCACGTTCCTCCAATGACGATCAAAAATGTCATGTGCCACCGCGCCTGGGATCACACGAGCACATTGGGTATTTTTCGGGTCTGGTGACCAGGTGCTTTCGGCCGCTTGCTCGTGTGCACATACGTAACTGGACCACGTTCGACGTCGAGAGGGGCACGTTGCTGGCGGAAAAGCGGGCGAGTCGTGTGCAGCATTCCCAGAGTACGTACGTCGGTATGCAAGGTCACACGAGGAGAACGTTCGTCGGACGATGCGCTGCTTCGGATGATCAGAAGGACCGCCTTCTGGTCTCGACGTCTCGAGTACGAGGGCAGTGGACAGAGCCGGTTCGTAGGTCGACAGCACGAGAGAAAAACAAAAATGTGGACAAATCCGGACTCGAACCGGAGACCCCCCGCACGTAGCGCCATGCTAAGCGGATGTGATAACCAGCTACACCATATGCCCGACTGTCTATCCATCCACGCGCGCGTTACCCTGTCGGTCCCGTCACGTCCTCTGCTTTTCTTCTTCTTCCATTTCTTGAGTATCCCCCAACGTGAATCATGTCCACGATTGCGCTCGAAATCGAATTTAGCGGTGGACTCGAGTTGCTGTTTGGAAACCGACGTCGACATACGCTGTCGCTCCCCGCCCTCGTCCAGGGATCGATCCCGAATGTGACGTACCTCATCCATCACCTTCGTACACACCTCCTCACCGAACGTCCCGAGCTCTTTGTCGAGGGCGACACCGTGTGCGTGCCCCGCCCGTCTTGGTTGGTGGTCACTCACGTCCCGATCGGACAGTCGTCCGGGTATCCTCGTCCTCATCAACGATACGGATTGGGAACTCGAAGGCGAGGGCGCGTACGAGCTGAGAGATGGCGACGAGATCGTGTTCATATCAACTTTGCATGGCGGGTAGATGGAAATGATGGACGATATCTCTCGAAAAAGATCAGCACACGACGCGTCCAGGCACTACAACGTCATCGAGGGATACATTTATTAATTAGTACCAGGTATTAAACACGTCATGTACCCATACCATCTCATCTATCCCTCGCCTCCCTCACATACTCCTCCATCAGCCCCACCACCCGCTTCAAATTCTGCCCAAACTTGGCCGAGATCGGAACAACGTCCATTCGGCGACCCCCATCAACCATCTCTTCAACGTATGCCTCCAGCCGACGCAGCTTCGCCCGCGCCTCATCCACCGCGTCCGCGTCCCCATCATGCGCAAGCAGATCTGCCTTGTTGGCAATCACGAGTCGTGCCTTGGCGCTCATCCCAGGCTGGTACTTGTCCAGTTCCTCCCGCAGTGTCCTGAGATCGTCCCATGGCGCGGGACCAGAGAGATCAACGACGTAGACGAGCGCGTGCGAGCGCTCGATCGATCGAAGGAACGAGTGCCCGAGACCGGCGCCCTCGGACGCACGCGAGATCAGCCCAGGGTTATCCGCGATCGTGAACCGGAAGGACTCGAGAATGGCAAACTGATCGAGCGCGGAGAGGGAGGAAGACTCGGATTGGTCGGGTTCCTCTGATTCTGTATCGATCGACATTTGTCCAAGACGCCGGGCTTCCTCGACCGCGGTCTCCTCAAAGACGTGCATGTCGTGCAGTTCGCCTTCAAAGGTGCCATCGTCAGCAACTCGGATGACGCCCACGACGGGGTTCAACGTCGTGAACGCATAGCTCGCCACCTCCGTTTTGGCACGACCACCCGTCAACGCGCGCAGGAGTGTGCTCTTCCCCGCGTTGGGCATCCCGACAAACCCGATGTCCGCAATGATCTTGAGCTCGAGCTCGAGCGTGACACGCTCGCCCTCGTGTCCCTTGGTAGCAAACTTGGGCGAGCGGTTCATGGGGGCCAAGAAATGCGGGTTGCCCAAACCACCGTTGCCGCCTTGCGCGATCAAGTGACCCAGATACTCTGTCTTGCCCAGTGCCAGCGGTGCGTCAACGTCCTCGACAACCTGCTCGACCTCGCTCAGGTCAAGACGGATCGGCTGACCCGCCCGTTGTGCACGCGCCCACCGTCGCTCGCGTTCCTCCCGCCAGAGCGCCGCTTCGGCCTGCTTGAACGCGTCCCGCTGGAGATTGTCGTCCTCGTAGCGGGGATAGTGCACCCATCGGCGGGCGAGCATCGCAGCATGACGCGCCTCGACATCGAGCCCCGCGAGCGCCTCCTCCTCGGCCTCCCATTCGTCCTTGGC
>JBBPJV010000608.1:0-18495 GCA_038088915.1 Sutorius aff. eximius
GCTTTCGATGGCTAATGACAATGATCGCTTCGTGGAGCGCATGGTTTGTCTACTACCCTCCCAGACCAAACCAGACACACCCTGCTGGTATTCCGAGGACGATCAATAGGGATCAAACTCATGGGATATTGAACCGGATGGTGTGCAAGTAGTTGGGCTGACGAGTAACAATGCGCTTGTCCTTGGGGGTTGTCGGGCAGCCGCCATCCGCTGGAAAGACTTTCCCTCTGTCGCCTTCGCGACGCGACGTTCCATCAAGCGTCTCATCGCCACGTTCCTCCCGAATCTTTTCTGGTACATCTTCTTCATTGGGGTTATCCTGGTAGCTTCTACCAGTGCCTTTGGTCCATACCCCCCTGGAATTGCTCTCCTTGTCATTGGGCTTGTTCTGGTATTTCTTGCGCCTCTGTCGGTAGCATACGGGGCATCCGGGCACATAATGCAGGCCCAACCATGGCTGGTTGGGGTAAAGGGATTGATCTCAGCAGAAGAAGCCTCCGACCGCATGTATGGAGGTTCGATCTCCAACAAATTCTCGAGGACGTATTACAGTGCTTCCGGTACTCCACTATCCGTAACATCCAGAGTCGAGAATGACGCATTTAGACGCGGAAACCTGATTCAATTGGCGATTTTGAAAGGGAAAGAAGACGACAACATGTACACACTGATCGACACCGTATTGGCCACGATCTATTATTTCCGCGCGGAACGCCCACCGACGGTATGCCTATACACGGGTCGGGAGTCGGGGATGGGAAGATTCTTGTTGTGCAGTGAGGCCTGCACCGCCAACGAGTTGCACAAGGAGACGGTCGTTAGGATGCCGTGGTACGTCAGTCAGTCCATGCCTGCCTGCGACTGGGTTGCGCTTCGTTGAGCAAATTTCTTCTTGTTTGTGAACAATACTCGAACTGTAGTACCGTACAGATGATAGCCAGGTACTATTAGATAACTTGATCCTTACACTTGGAACTTGGTCTGTAGCTACGTCCTGTAAAGTGCTATAAGAGCACATATACCCGTCTGTATCCGAAGATTTTGTGGTAGTAGTGTTGCAAATGGACTCACTATCTTAATTAAGTCGGTGGCACTGAATCAATTACGCTCAGGCTAATGGTTGTTTGTGAAAGATTAGCGCTGATCTTGAAAGCGCGTGACTAATCAAAGAGCTAGCTACGAGTTCTTAGTACGAGTGAATAGACTATAGAAAAACAGCTTACCTCAGTCGCGCGTTTGGACAACGGACTGAGGTGTTCGAGTGCGGAAAGATCTAACTTATATACGTTAAGTGAGAGGTTGATCACATGGGTTTCGGAAGAGACCCAAACGGTCCATGTCGCGGAAGTGAGACGAAGATACGTGATCTGTATGAAACAACCGAAATGGAAATGAAGGTATTGTATCGTACCATACAAGTGAGGGATGTAGTGCGTGGGCGGCAACCCGCCGACACCCGTGACGCGATCACGGCTGCGCGTGTGCTTGCTTTTTCTAACAGTTTGCGGAGATCCACGCTCTCTGAATTATCCCCGTGACCAGGGAGCATGCCGAGCAATGGTCCATTGATTTGAACCAGCCAAGTAGTTGAACGTATGATCGAGGAGCTCGTCCGGTTATGCGCCCTGGTCTATGGGGTCGGGGGATTGACACCAAGGGGCTACCAAGCTGAATTTTCTCTGTGCGTGATTTTTCCCTCGGCACACTTTTATTGAACAATTTCGACTGATCCGTGGGCTGGATAGGCTGCATATGGTCGGGTGTTCCTGGTACAGGGGTTGCGGGGACCGATGGTGTTATCGAGGTGGTAAACGACCCCAACCCCGAATCAGTTTCTACCGATCATGCAATCGGCCATCGCGCACCCTACCGACCACCTCGTCAAGATACGACGCGCTTTTGCTCACTTTGACATGCTATATGGTACGCGTCCTATTGGACACTTCATGGACATGGAGCTGGAGGACGCCAGGTTGCTGGATGGGTTTATATTCTTGAGGGCCGCGCTTTTGACAGCAGACTCCACCGGATGGGTGAGCGAGGGGAAGGAGACACGTCGGTTTAGCTTCGCAGGACTTTTTCCATGAGAGGTGTGAAGTGTGAGATGTTGCGCAGATGCGTCAAAAAGCTCAATTACGGTCCTGAATAGTCCTGCCGAATTCAAAAACGTGGTTGGGAATTGCAAAGTGAATTGTCGTCAGGTTGTATTTGCACATTCAATGATACCTGGAGTAAGCACGGACTTGTTAGCACCGTTCACTGTTCAGCGCTTGGTGTCACTGCGAAGGATGGCTTGGTCGGGTCCATTCTCGATTATCCTGGTCACGCATAGGAACTCCGGCATTGGCAAGTTCGACGCGGATTCTCCCGGCGAGACGGACGGAGACGGCCTTCCAAAACACCGTGCATCGAAGGTCAAGCAATACAGACAAATCAATTTCGTGAAGTTGGCAAGCTGGGTTACAACACGGATACTGTCTGCGGACATCACATGCACTCTAGTATTTCGAAGGTCCAATTATCTCCAAGACACAGCCTCCGTGAATGAGAAGCTATGACGAGAACGCCTGGACCATGCTTTCTCGAGTCATTGCCGGGCATCATACACAGGATGCCTCACCCTGGGGAACGTTCAGAACACACAGCAACAATCAGAAATGGTATACTTACCGGCCAGACCCAGTATACCGGATACTTTCTAGGTTGTGGCACGTTATTGATCATAAACCCGACAGCGAAAACGAGAATGCTCGAGAGGAGAGTGACAGGCAGAAAATACCAGGACAGATTGACGACTTCTGGGTTGATGACTGCCAACACGGCCGTCGCCCCGGCTGGAGGATGAACCGTCCGGGTGAGCTGCATGGCCACGAGGCTCAGCGGAACCGAAAGGGACCCAGCCAGCCATTGCAAGTTGATGTACTGTTCCGGAGGCAGAAGCTGAAATACTTTCGTAGTACCGATCCCGATCAACGCGCTGATTAAATGGCCGCCAATAAGCTCCTTGGGTTGCGCTTGGACACTGTCGAAAATGCCATAGACCAACACAGCCGAAGCGCCCTGCGTTGATGTTAACGGTATCGGTGGTCAACGATAAAGCCTGCAACAAAATTCAACACTTACAAAACTAGCGACCAGTTGTGGGACGGCCCGTTCTGTAAAATAATGCGCACTGAAGGTAGCCTGCAGCACGGCCATTCCACAAAATGCAGCGATAAAGTTCAAAAAGCCCCTAACAATGCGATCATCTGGGTGAAACTGAAGAGTCACAAACATCGTGTTTTGACCATACTCTGTCGAATGAACCCCCCTTATATACCCTTGTACGTTGCCCGGCAATCAGTGTGCTTAGAGCAGGACGGAGATGTGTGCTTGTCACCGGGTAGTCCGGCTCACAGAAACATCAAACTACCACGGCTCAAAGAATCATACACAGGTCTTCGTCTGTCCCTTGATCCACTTTTGCAATTCTCGTCCTATCCGGACAGTTGCACGTACCCAAGCATGCTGTAACTTTTAAACTTTCGTGCAGGGTTGCAGGTGAGTAAGTCACCGCTAGCCAGGGAGATAATGATGCACCTTTACCTGCCAACAGGGTGGCCTTTGCAGACGTGGGTCTAGACTAATAATACGACCAAAACAAGTGCGTGAAACCGTGATGGGAAGGCACATCACAGTATGAATGTCGTTAGCTTCAGACTCAGCTGGCGCAAATGGATTCCACGGGAGCGCAAGCGCCAATTCCCGACTCCCATGTCATCACGTGAATGAGTGCAGAGCTTGCGTACCATCAACAAAAGAGTACATTTTCAGAAGTAGACCTGTGCGTCGTCAACGTGCAGTGGATCAATCAAGGGTTTGCATTACGAAGCGGAGTCAAAAGCGGAGTCTCAGCGTTGCCGCAATATCAAGGCACGGCTCATCGGCAGAAACGGCGTGGTAGCAAATCGATCAGTGTAACGGAGCTAATTTGGGTCGCCGCTGGACAACCCGCGCGCATCGGTAAGCAGCCCCTCTAAACCAGTATACAAGCTTGCAAATACTGGCGAATCCACTCAGGAGTCACGACATACAGCACCCCACCTCTCAGAAAAGGATAAAATAACACAAAACGGTCCCTCCCCTTCACCCTGTACATGCGCACGCCGGCGCAAGTGAATTAATCACAGATATCATACCCACACAGTCGCGTCGCATGTGAATATTTGAACACTGTCGTCAGGCTCAAACAAGAACAGGAGATAGTGCGCCAGGGAATTGTTTCGTCCTTGAGAGTCAAGGCTGCCGCAAGCAAGAGAAGGGAAACATCCAAAATCCAACGACATGTATACTGTGGGATGTCCCTTTTCCATCCGACGCCCTGCCATAGCACTCGTACCTGACATTTGCTTTCCATAAAACTCAACCGCCCTCACTTACTGTCATGAGAGTCAGAGAAAGCCAAACAACTGCCGCGCTCCGTCCGCTGATATTCCGGTTCCCTTTCCATTTTTGATCTTGTGGCCCCTGGTACAACACGTTCACCCAGTGGTCATCGCGCCGCATTCTGCCATCCTATCTGAGGCGTCTCTGAATACTGTATGGTCCATTTTGTGCACATCTTCGGCCGGTTTTTGGCGCCCTCGACATGGTGTGATGGTCCCGATATGGTCGTTTCGGGTCTGGCGTCGAAGCCTCGAGCTCGGCGCTCGGGGGCTTGTACTCGCGTGCGGATGGTTCGCTTGGGTTGGTAGTGGAGATAAACTTTGGGATCGCCCAAGTATGTTCTCGCCGTCGGTTGAGGTGCGCTGATGTTTTCTTGGTTGTTCTTGTCCACATTCATTCTCGACATTGTGTTAGCATAGCCATTCTCGCAACTCATCGTTTTGTAGCTCGTGTGAGGTGTGAATACTGGCTTTTGCCTCGATACGATAATATTTTCTTTTTTGTTAAACCAGGGGGTTCAATCCGTCAGGCCCCCACCGGCTTCACCCGCATCAAAGATTCGCCAAAAATGCTATGTGATGGTAGCGCTGGACTGATCTAGCAGACGAGGCCTGCGGTCCTGCGGGCTGAGGGGAACGAAAGGAAAGGCGCACACGGTAAGGATGGGAAACGGATCAAAAATTGATGAGAGCCGATGCCAGAAGGACGGTGATTCTCGGCGAAACGAGGGTTACATGCAGCAACTCGGAACGAGTCAGCACGAAGTTGCTGGGTAAGCAAGAGAGAGGTCAGCGCAGACACGAGATGGATGACATACTTTGGCTGCCCACAAAAACACCCCAGACATCCTGGGGTGTCCGCCAACCATCCCCGTTGACGAGGAAAGATCAATTACGTCGTGGGAGAAGGAGAACACTAGGCCATATCGGGCGATTTGTGGCGGACCAGTGCGGATCGGCAACGTACCACCATGTATCAAGTTACAGCACACACCGCACACTGCACAGCCCACCTAGTTTGACAACCAACGCCGTGTCACCTACGTGGCTCAAACGTTCACACCCGGGACCCTGCAATCTCTGAATGCATCGTGGAGCGTAGCCGGTCATACGATATCGACCCAACCACTGACTTTAATATATTTTACTTTCATTCAGCGAACATTTCTATAGGAAGTAACGATTGCTCGTTCGACCCTTGGATCCCAGCTATCAATTCCTCGTCATCTTCGCGTTCCTACTTCCTCTTGGTTGCTGTTACCTGACATCCCTGTGAAGCTGTGCTTGCGTTCCTTCCCCAACATCAGGAGTCCCACGATTCCCTCAATTATGGCAGCTTCTTGTTACTGAACGTTGACGACGAGAGACGCACATGTACCCCGATCGCCATACCAAATCTCTTGATTTGCCTCCCATGTCCCTAACTACTTTGTGTGGCAGTGTGTCCGATCCTTGGGAGACCGCCAGACGCGGTTGCGCGGGCTAGTCGCCCATGCCGCGGTGGTCGCGTGCTCCTAGGTCCGAGGATTCACAGGTCGTAGGAAATCGCCTTTCCCTAGGGTCCTGCCTCCCAGCCCATTTTCCACAATATATTTAGCCACACACAAAAGGGGGGAGGGGTGCGCAATCATCTCCTTGCGTACGGCATTCCCGACCCGTATGTGTCGCACTGTCATTCTGCATCAATTCTCTCACACGTTGTAGTCATCTCTCGGCACTCTCTTAACCAGATGGACGCTTGCCCGCGAACCTCGTTGATGGCGTGGAAGTCACCGTCGAATTCTTGATATGGGAGATTGTTCTCGATGAGGCGCGGTAAACCGCACGATTGGCTACTCACATCCAACACCTCCCTGTCGTTCTCCTAACAGCCCATTACGTCCCGTCGCCCTCCAAGGGGCGATAATAGATCAGCATAACGAATTCGCCGACGCGGCGGGCAGTGGGTGAGGATGTCAAATCCGATTGACAGCAATTGTCCGCATAAAGGGGCCCAAGATGCCATGTATGACCGATTCCAAGGATGAATACCATTGAAGATAAACATAAGGCCCCTTTGAAGGTCTTCCAGGCGCAGTATCGGTGACTCAGGACACAGTAAGTACTAATCGTAAGCCTCATCGGGTTTAAAGCTATCAACATACAGTTACTGAATGCCGTGGCCTGAAATAAGACTTCCAGGCCCGCCAGGCAAAACATCGCATCACACGACTTGGAGGGTCCAATGATCCGGACAAATCAACCTCGTTCAACGCGCAAAAGAGTAAGAAATTCAACGGCCTGCTTGCAGTAATTCAAGTACCTAATTCTCCAAGAAATAGGACCTCCGTGAGTAAACTCCACGACGGGAGGGACAGATCAATAAACTGACCAAGATTATTTTGCAATCCTCGGGAAGCAGTCGGAACCCAGAAGCGGTACACCCCGCCGGTGGGGTCCAAAACACAGGATGTCTTCATTGATCAAAAGCGCGACAGCGAGAGAGTACCGGAAAGGAGGATGACAGGGGTGCAGATAAATAGGTTACTTGTTGGTTAATGATCGCCAATAGGGCCTCTCCCACCGATTCGTTAAATGTACTCCCTCCAGGGTGGTCCTCGAATGCTTACCACCGAATCCAGGCTGTTTCCTGTAAAACCCCAAATCCCAAAGTTGCACTGAATATATATATATATGCCAAAGTGCACCTAGTCTATGTGTTCTTGTTCTCGTCCGACCCCGACTTTTTGTTTTTATCATCCCCAGCGCTCGTCCATCCCAACGCCGCGCTCAACCTCAAGCCCGTCCCGCTCTCGATCCCCTCGACGACCCAGATCGCACCCTTACCTACCCCCTCCTTACCCTCCCTATACTTTTCTCCAAGCAGCGCCAACGTCATACTCGTATGTGCGACCCCAGTCCGTCTAATCTCTCCAACACGCGGTGCATATCTCCCCTCGAGTTCTTCCACCCAACCACCCACGCGACCCGCCGTGCGCGGGAGGAAATACGCAAACGCGCCAATCAACGAGAGCGGAGGGAGGAGGAACCGTACAGGGAGCGACCGAGAGCGAACGACGACGGAGGTCGTCAAAGTGGATACGCCCGTGTAGAGCAGTCCGGGGTTGAGAGGCTCTGCGGGGTCCCGGAAGGATTTCAGACGCGCTATCGGATGGGTGAGAGCCGGAGAGAGCGCGAGGTGGGGACGAGACGTACATTCGACCGCTTCTTCCAAGCGGATCCATCGGTCTATCACGCCCTGCACCTGTACCCGCGCGCCCGAGTAGTATCCACATATTTCGCGTCTGACGTGGCCGATACGGAGTTCGAGGGGTGAAGGTGTGTCGACGAGGACCAACGTCGGCGTGGGGCTGGGGTATATCGAGAGCTGTTCAAAACGCGAATGGAATTTAGGGACCTTGGACAAAACGCGGGTCAGCTAGCTACCGCACCTTGTCCGGAAGGTCAAAGATTGTCTTGGTATGCTCTGGTTCGACTACAACCAAAGCATGGCTGGCTTCTGGGTTCGCGGTTTCAACTGGTGCGTCCGGTGCCACGTCTGGCGGCGTGCTCTGGTCTTCGTTGTGACTGACCTCAGCGACGAGGGTCCCGACCGCACCCGCCGAGGTCAAATATGCAGTTCTTGAAGCACGAAGCTAGTTCCAATGAGAACAAGAGTAAAATGCCAAACAAATCCTGTACTGACCGCGTGCCTGCGAAACATCGTACGAGTCGAATGCTGCCCAAAGACCGAGCTGTTGGACCCACTCGGAGAAAAGCGTGGGAGGTTTTCAAGCAGGCAGTCTGCAGCGTATATCATAGGACCAGACCAGAACAAAGTAGTATTATGCTACAATTACACAGCAGACGATCAATGGTTCAGTAAGAAGAGTCCGAGTTGTGTTTTCTCCAAAGTCCATAGTATAATCGGTTGGTCGTACCCTCGAGCAACCCTCCAGAGTCCATAGCCTATAAAGTAAATGGTGATAAACAAGGTAAACCCTCAAGCAACGACAGTAACGTTTTCGTTAAGATAGTCCACGATAGGTACATAAGACGCCTAGGCCCGGATCGTATCAGCTCACGTCCTCGCACGTACATATGAAAACCACTCACCCCGACCATGAAGAGGTTGATGACGTTCAAAGACGCATTCCCGGCGGGGAAACCCTGCGGAACCGTGACAGTGTAGTTTTCAAAATAGCGTCCGGGCAAGGGGTTGTACGGTCCCTGATAAAGGATGCTTCCCATGAAGGAGCTCGCGGGGTAGCACTCCCCACCGTAGCATGGCGCAAGACCGATAACGATCGCAACGACATCAATGTTTTCGGGGTATCCCTGAGCACAGAGTGAGCAGGAGAGACATACAACGATGGGCGTACATACCCCCATACCGACTTGCACAGTGATGTTCCTGCCAGCGGTCAGAGTACTACGAGGGAGAGGGTACGTAAGCTGCGTTGACTGAGCCAAGGCCGAGGCAGCCAAGCAAACAAGAGAGAATGCAGTCTTGAAGAAGTGCATGATCCAAAAGTCCGTTCGTGTACGCGGGAAAGGATGAGGTGGAAGGTGAAGTTGAGTGATCAACGCCGTTACCAAAGCTTTTTCTGTCCAACCACTTTATATCCTCTGGCAACGGATCCGACCCGTGATGGGAACCATAAATGAAGGGTTCTGGGTTCGACACCATCACCACCCGACCATCCGATGACAGACCCGGTCTGTGCGCACCATTCGGGCAAACCAAGCAGGGAAAGGATGCCGTACATGAAATTGTGTAATGAAGGCAGTGAGTTTGGGTTGATCAGTCTCGGATCAAGCAAAGGACGAAACGTCATTTCTTGGTTCGAATGTGCGTGGCCACCGAGTAACCTGTGCGGCTCGTTGCTTTCCGGTAAGCGGCCGATTAATGAACGGATACACGTCGCACGAAGAGCGGTCCGCGGAAGCACGTTCGACCGGTCGCCGACAGCCGTGAACAAACTACGATTCCAAACGTGCGCTTGGAACGCGCACGTCGCCGCAGCGAACGCGGGGTACACTGCCCCTGTTCTCGTAAGTCATACCACCTCTTTCAGCAAGACTGGCGCCCCTGACTGGCAACGCAACCAAGTTCTCGCAAGTTTGCACCCACACGTCCGTCAATGAACGCGTAAGATATGAGAGCGGTCACCACTGACCTGCGTGTGACGCCGCTTGTCACGAACCACCGCATGATGGGGAGAACACGGACCCTCACTGCCCGACATGGTCCGGGGTGAATCCGACACAGCTCTGGTCCAGACGCCCAAGTCCCGATTACATTTCAAAATGGCCACTATCGGCCATTGCTGGCCGCAGTATTGTCCCACAGTAGAACATGGGCGGATGATGTACGTCGGAAGGATTCATGATCAGGGTTATCAGTGGGGATAGGGGGCGAACAAAGTAGAGGGTAGCAAGGTGCAGCGCCTTCGCCGAGCCGCCAAGGCACGAAGAATCGGATCTGGCAACTGGTCAGCAAGTTTGGTCGAGGCTGAGCGCTGAGCCCAGGTTAATCCGGAGCCTAGGCCTGAAACCTGGGTGATCAGTAACCAGCACCTGGACGTTGGGCGGTGAACCAGTGAAGCTTTGAACAAGAAAGTATTTTCACAGAAAACCAGTGTGTCATATCGGATGGCCGACAAGAAGCGATATGATATCAGAAAAGGAAGCAATCGCGCAGCCACATTTGCACGATCATCGCATCAAGAACGGGTTCGGCAACGAGGTCGGTCTCGCTACGATCTGATACGATATATATACATCAGCCGCTGTACTAACTCACGCAAGACAAGAAGGCCTTGGAAAAAGGGGATTGACCGTCTCGTGGCCAACTCGTGGATCAAGCTTTCAACTCTAGTGTCCACCGTGGTATGAAAATCGTTATTTTTCACATATTCAGTTTGCTCCGAGTCCGTAGTCAGACTCTGTCTGTTGGCCCCACAATCACATAGGTAGGCTTGATCATCTTTTCTCTGTCGAAACCAGGCGTGTACCGAGTCGTCGGGACTCAGAGGACGTGACGGACGGTGCTCTCGGATTCCGTGAATCACGGACAAAAATCCGGATGTACTCGACATGCCAATATCTACAGCGCGAGCAGACAGATGGCCATCCCTCTCTTGAAAACACATCACGCACCACTCGCGAACAATATGAACCCACAAGTCGAAGACAGCGCGCGAACGTTTCATACCTTTTCTTCTGTAGCTGCCTAACATGACTGAAAAGAAACAAGGGCCATAACTTGCTTCGAGTACCATTCAAACACGACGATCGTTTCATCTCGTCGAACCGGTCCATCCAAAGTAGCGATTGTCCTCGGCACGTCTCTCAAATCGTTCTAAATAGAACTCATCGATGTTAACAACTGCTGCGACAAACTACGCCGTGACAGATTGGTAGTGGATTACCGTCATATCGCAGTCGATCGTGGGTTCATCATCGAGTCCGAGTTATCCCCCCAATCTTAACAATTGCCGTATACCTTGCCCGATTCATAAACGGGGCTAAGAGGGGAGACTCCTCAAGCAACGACGGTGACAGTTTCGCTCACGTAGTCCACAGTGGGCACGTTACTCAGCTAGATCCAAATCGCATCAGTCCACGCCTTCGCACATACCCGACCCGAAATGCTTACCCCGATCATATACAAATTGATGGCGTTCAAGGATGCCTCTCCAGTAGCGAAACCCTGTGGCACCGTCACCGTATAGTTCTCGTAAAAGTGTGGAAGCTGGGGGTTGTAAGGCCCCTGGTAAAGTATGTCGCCCATGGTTTCATTCGCGGGGGCGCACGTCGTTCCACATGTTGCGAGACCGATGACGATGACAGCGACGTCCGTGTTCTCGGCGGTGTCCTGACCACAGGGGTGAGCGAGAAATCTTCGATGACGATACGCGTACTTACTGCCATGCCGACCTGTACGGTGATGCTGCTACCAGCGGTGAGCGTACTTCCGGGGGTGGGTAGATTAATCGACGTCAATCCACCCAGAGCCGAGCTGGCCAAGCAAGCAAGCGCGAGAGCAGCCTTGAAGAAATGCATGATACCCCCAGCCAGACAAGTACGCGTGTGGGCGCAGGAGAAGAGGAAGACCAAGGATGTATTGGGCGATCAACGTCATTGAACACCACATTTTATACCCTGGACCGTCTGCGCATCGCTCGGGCACATCCAGACACGCCGTACGTGGAATGGTATGCAAAGAGGCCGTCACAGGACTTGAACTGACTAACCTCTAGTGGAGCGATGAATGAGACGGCATTCCGTTTGTCCGGTTGCGCATTGTGATGGGCAGCCACATTAGCAACCTGTGCGGCTCGATGGCTTTCCGTTAAGTGACCGATTGGTGGACGTAACGAACAAGCGTCGCACGAAGAACGATCTGAAGCACGTTCGACCAGTTGTTCATACCTCTGAACGAACAATGAATCGCCGCAATGAGTACGGGGTACAGGACCCCCGCAGTCATCGGAGGACATGTTCCCTCCATATCAGCGTAGTCAGCTTCGGCCGACCTGCAGGTCCGTCGTATGTAAAAAGTGGCCGCCATCGGCCAACACTGGCCGGCCGCAGTCATGGCGCGACGGCGAAACGCGAGCAGGGCGACGTCCGTCAGAGGGATTCATAATCAGGGCTGTCAGCGGGGGTAGTACTTGTTGACATGGAACCGGACTTGGATGCAGAGGGCGTAGTGCCTTTGCCAACCTTGGGCGCTTTGAGCCTAGACAAAAGAAAAGAACTAGATGTCCCACACCTAAACTGGAGCGGGGGTTCCAATGTGTCTTGGCTGATCAACTTCTGGAAGAGAAGACCACCCACTCCATGGTAAGCAGAAGATTCACACAAAGCTATGGTATCAAGGCATACTACAATAGAGAGTAACAAAGCCTAGTATCGAGCAAACGGACTTCAACATAAATGCCGACGGGAGAAGAATAGCAATGGTATCATGCAAAGCGAACGCAATCCTGGGTCGAAGACAGTGTCAAACCACATTTCAAACGCAAGGAATGATCGCGGTCCGGACGCCCAACAGAAGAGGGATCCATCGTCACGCGCCGTCATAGAACCCTTTTTGCCTCAGATAGTCCTTGTGTTCATCTCGGTGCGCCACGACCTGGCTATCAACTGTGCGACGCCAAATGGGTACACCGATCTGAACGACATACGTTAGCGCCCAGAGACGAGCAAGACAAGAAAAGCGACCCACCAAGGCAACGAAATCCAGCACGGTATCAAACAACGCATTTGCCCTCGGCGAGCTCCCCCTCGTCGAGGCCTTGAACAAGCTCGTAATCAAGTCCGCTGTGATGTGGAAGTCGCCATTCTCGACGCCTTTGAAGAGACCCTCAGCAGCCTGCTCCGCAGTCAAACCTTCGTCCGTGGACTCGATTTTGCGCGTAATGGCAGGCTTGGTCTTATTTTCTTCATCGAAACCAGGGGTGTACATTGTGGGAGGGAAGAAGATGTGGGTGGTAATACCGTAGAGGAGGCCCTCAGAGCGAATACATTCCGCCAAAGCTAGAAGACAGCGTTCAACGACACACCAACGTGAGACCACAGGTAAGCATACCTCTCAAAGCATGTTTGGCGGGAGAGTACGAAGCGTAGCCCACAAACGACATGAACCCAAGAGTCGAAGAAACGAGTACAATTTTGCCCCCGTGTCCCCGCTTTGCCATCTCCTTTACGGCCGCCTAACACGACCGTCAACAAGGAAAAAGAGACATAAAGCAGTGCCAACCTACCCAAGCAGTCCAGGCTTGTACCCAATAGCCATCCCTCATCCCACCTTCAACATCCGCCTCGCTCATGTCTACCATGAACATGGGCTTTGCAGCACCAGCACAACAAAAGACAGCGTCTGGGAATGCATTGTGAGCAGCCGTTGCTGCTGCCAAGGCCTCAGCAGATGCTGAGGCGGTGGAAAGGGAGAAGGAGAACGCTAGGAAAGACTGCGTCGGGGATGCTCGGAACGCCTATATAGATCGGAAGTGTACCAAAAAAACGAGGAGAAGAGTGAGGGCAAGCAAGGGCGGACTCTAGGTTGTACACACCTCGAGTTCCTTCAGAGCGTCGTCCAACTTGCTCTGCGTCCGTGCAACAATGGAGATGCTGGCGCCCCTCCTTGCAAAGATTTTTGCGAGCGCAAGTCCGAGACCTTGACTGCCGCCCGTAATGTAGACATGCTATTGTTAGTAACGTGAGCAGGGTCATGGCACCAAGATGAGAAGGGTGGAAAGTGAGAAAAAATGTACGCGTGTCGTTTTGCATACGAGTCCAAGATTCTGAACATACCTTACCCTTTGGATCCCACTTTTTCTGTCCAATTCCAAAGACCATCGAAGCAACGAAGACAAGGGAAACTGCAAGAAGAGTTTGGACAAGATAAGTGGACGCAGAAAACATAAATGAGGGACAGTTTTGTCGAGGGTTGACCAAGCCTAACAATAGTAATCGAGGTAGCACCGCTTACAGATCTGATCGTCATCAAACGTTTCAAAGTGATACATTATCTCTTCACTTTATTCTACATAATAATACGGGCACTGCGTAGTCTCGTGATGCTCGAATGTGAACCGAAAATCACCGTGGTTCGATATAGCGCTCAAAATCCATCAAGATGTTGTCTGGGGCTCCTGGTGTGCCAAGGACATGCGTGACAAGGTGCTTTAAAGTCCGCAAGCGGGTTGATCTCCAGCGGCTAGATCAAGCTCGACGGCGGTGCTTGACGATCAACAGGGCTCCAAGGGCGCACTGGTCGGTGTGGACAACCTCGTTTGTGAGAGTCTTACACGCCTTCGCGTTTGACCAGAACGAAAAACTTGCATCCTAGCACTGCAGGATCACGAGGGAAACGAGTGCAGGAGCCACCGAACGAATGGTTGCTCTTGTATAAGTATTCCAGAGAAAGAAACCAGCAGGGTTGTTCCTCAATTCCGTAGTCAGTCAAAGCGGATCACACAGCAATAAAAAGAAAGACTCACGTTCACCATTCAAGTTCTCGCCACACACGGGCGAAAAAATGCGGGACATTTGGGTGGGGTAAGTCTGTGAGATTATGGCCGACTGTGGAAAAAGGGCACGCGACTAACCGAAGAACTAACTACGAGTTGTTAGTACGAGTGAATACACTATAAATGAATAGCTTACCTCAGTCGCGCGCAAGACAACGGACTGAGGTGTACGGGTACGAAAAGGGTCTAACTTATATACGTTAAGCAGAAAGTTGATCGCGTGGGTCTCGGAAAAGATCCAAATGGTCCATGTCATGGAAATGAGATGAAGATGCATGATTGTGTGATATACGCGAGATAATGAAGTGCATGGGCGGCAACCCGCGGACATCGGGTCGCGGTCATGGTTGCGCGCGCGCTTGCTATTCCAACAAAATCATGGTATTGCTGAAAATGAATCTCGCCGTGGACTGGGACTGAAACGGCATATACATACAGAGACGTTATAGCAGAAATTCCAGTTCGCATTCGAATTCGCCAGGGTAGGTCTAGGGTAGATATCACCCATCGCCAGGACTACATAGTCTGTCTGAGAATGCTGTCTATTCTGGCCTCCACTGTCTAGGCGCAACCAAAGATCGACCTTTTCACAAGGGCTGACTCGGGGTTAATCATGGCCAACGCACTCGGGCCGGTGACCCGTCCTAAAGCCAAGTGAGATGGCCCTCAGGCTCACGGGAAGGCGCTTGGCCAATGGCCCCCATCACCCGGATTCCTGGTGTTCTAAGCAAGCCATTCACGACTCGTCGAGGTCCAGGTGCGTTTAGGAGAGGCTAAAGCGCGTTTGGGATTGCCACCGTGACCCCAATAGTGAGGAGTAGCTTACTGATTTTCCAGGTGAGCTACGCGCGCCGGACAACTTTTAGACATTTCAGAGTGGGCTGGAGCCATCTATGGGACAAAGGTCGGGCAACAACTTGCCACTGCCAACCGACAGGGATCAACCCTCATCCTGGCTCAACACCACTGCTTGCCCCAGCCACGAACAAGTTGACTACGTTTCAAGGCTTATTTCGGGCTTGAGACATCCCTGGATATACGATGAGCAAAAAGACGAAGTGATGACGACAGTGGGATGCACGACAGCGACGGATTATACCCGTCTACCACAGACGACATGGCTCGCCAGCAAGAGTTACCCATCTTTGTCGACCAGGCTAATGCGATGTCAGTACCCCAGTCCTTGGTTCAATCCCGTAGCCTCAGCACGAACCATATCTGGTGCTCGAAGGGACGAAGGGCCACGGCCATGAGCATGCATCGAACCCATTCCGATTATTCGAGTATCGTCACTATCTTACCTGCTTGAAGCTGCCGATACGGCCGGAATGGCAGTATCCGTATCATCCTGTCCCCTCGATCTGTAGGAAGCCCCTCGTTGATGAGATCCGTCATCCTTGTTAGTGTGTCTCAGAGCTCTGCGTTCCACGGTCGCACTGCCAGTCGACTCAGGCCTAATTTGCTGCGGGCCGGACTCACCATCTGTCCTGCAGATCATCCTTTGCAGTGCCTTGTCCTGATTTTTTTAGATAGCCCTTGTGCGCCACTCGTCAGCACAGTTTCTTTCGCAACACAAGAGTTGTGATGTGACATGGCACCTTGAGCTGTTTACGGTGGGTCAATAATACGCGTGAAGAATGCATCACCACCATACGTACCATCAAAAGTGATCGACGCCCTTCTCGCAAGTCTCCTACGTCCGGCTATTCGCCATTGGTTGTCCGGCCGCCTGCATCACTTGCCGGCCTTGATGACCCCACCTGGTGAGCCAATCGGGTTTTCCATCAAATTTTGCTGCTGGTCGCTTGGTTTTAACCCCTGAATCATGAAGAGAGGTGAAGACAGCCCACTCAACAAATGAGATTTGACACATCGTCACCTGGGACAGCCGCTCGTGATGCGGTTCTAGTGCGGGAACCCTCGGGTGGCAATAGATATGTTCCTGTTGCCACAGCGTACGGCAGGCACAAACAATTATGGCTTGTCTTGTTTCTGGGACCCACAACTCGCGTCCACAACCTCTCTGCCCCCCTCCATTGCAAATCCTCCAACTTCATCTATACCGCCATTCATATGGATACCACCCACCCTTCTCAAGATATTACTCAGAATGCAACATCGTACGCATATCTACTACTTTCCTAATTTCCTTAAAAGTGTGCTGAGTGTGGATCCAGGGTGAAAAAAATCATCATCAATGGTGGGGGATTGCAGAATTCGACCTCCCGTTACTTGCCAGCTCATACTTATTTCAGACATTGAGCTTCGTACTCCAGCACGGCGCAAGTCCCTGGTGGCTGTGATAGCTAGGCAATACCGAGTCCAATTTTCCGTAGACGATACCCCGCGGTCAACAAGGCAGACAAAGGAGAAAAGGAACCGCATATCTTGGAATGAGAACCTATATTTGTAGGTACCCGTGCATTGTTTTGGATGACTGAAACGAAGCATGCTAGCGACGGAGACGATCGTTCTGTCCTCTTCGCAAAGGTTTATCGGAAGCAGCATATCGGACAAGATAGGCTCGTTGGATGTTTCACCGATACCATTGGCGGAGTACTGGGAAGATTGAGTAATGGCTGTACGAAGACAATGTACCGCATAATTCATCGGCTAACTCCGTGATAATAGTGCTAGAAGAGTCTCTCGACAAGGATTCCTCCGAAATTAGGATCAAGTTTGCATTGACTACAGAGGCGCGTGGCGGCGCAGGCGCAGACGAACTTCAAGCCAGCGATGCGGTCGCGAAGGCGGCAGAAACGATCAACGTACTCGGTGCCACGCCTAAAATCGTTGGCCTCATGGATTCGGCGGTCAACACAGGCACAAGTGTAGTGACCGAGGCACAGACGTTCGAAAATACATGGGGCGTTCTGTTGCAAAGACTGGCTCTTTTCAATAAGATCGTGGCTGGTATTGCACAGGTATCTGGCAGTTAATTTCTCCATGACTATCGCGTCTGAACGTCCCCTAGATCCATCCGTATACTTCACTGGCTTGGTCTGTTATATCCGCTGCAAATCAGGTGCGTCTATTGTTTGGTATCCCCATATGCGTCCTGCGAAGGTTGTGCATCTTTCCCACCAGGTGCTTGTAAACCAGCAAGGTCGTGATGACAGGATAATTCGCTTGGCCGGAACCATGAGCAGCGTCTTTTCGTTCGTCGAGGATGCCGAGTGCTTGAAGACGATCAAGGCGCATCAAGAGGCCATCAAGATGCTCATCCAACAGGTAACAGAATGTGGTTACTTCATAGCTGAATATGCCAAGCAAAATAACTTTTGTTAGTCGTCATCGTGCCTGCATGCCTATTACTGACTTTCATCCATAGGGACTCGGACTGCGAAATACACGTTCGTGGATGTCGATACAAAAATAACGGATTACGAGAGCAAGCTCCAAGAGCTGAAGGCCGCGTTCTTGGATGGAGTAACACTGCGATCTGGTGTTACCGTCTTTCGTATGATGAATGTTGTGCAGGACATAAGTAGGTCTGACTTCTTGTGATGGGAGGGAGACGCTCATACAACGGGACATAGCTGAATCGATTGACTTGAACGACATACCCTACGCGGCCGGCGCCAGATATATGGAAGAGAAGGGGTGTTTACCCGGGACTCGCGAGCTCATCATCCAAGAGATTTGTGACGTTCTTAATGATCCCGACCCGGACGCTCCGCGAGTATGCCTGCTCACTGGCGTCGCCGGATCGGGGAAATCCGCGGTCGCTCACTCCATTGCTCGACTGTACGACGGGCAGGAGAGGCTGGGCTCGTCATATTGCTTTCTTCGTAGCGATGTCACGAAACGCAACCCGCAAAACTTTTTCAGCACTGTTGCTCGCGATCTTTCCGACCACGATCTTCAGTACAAGGCCGAACTCTGTCACATTGTAGAGAAAAATCGGTCGCTTCGCACGTCGGTATCACTTTCGGAACAACTCAAGCGATTCATTATTGAGCCGAGCAAGCACCTCCATACTATCGGACCACTCGTCATCGTAGTGGATGCTCTGGACGAAAGTGGGGATCAATCCAACCGTCGAGATC
>JBBPJV010000609.1:0-18494 GCA_038088915.1 Sutorius aff. eximius
CCTGTGCATTACCTGGGTTCAAGGGGGATGGCCTTAGCTGCTATCATATCTCCCTCCTGTGCTAAGGCTCACACTTGACTGTTCCATTCATTATCCTTCATCGTACACCGTTGCCGGACGTCATACCCGGTTCTCTCTCTTAGATCGTTGGTTAGCGCGTCATCGGGTGGCCCTCCAATGCTGTGCGCTTGGGGTTAGGGTTAGAGGTCCGCCTCGCCCTTAATGAGTTCCTCCTTGGGCTCGTTACACCAGGTGTGACAGTGATAATGATCCTTTGGGTCTATGCAATGTGGAATCAATCAAAATGGATCCTTTATACTCCTGTCCATCTACATCCCACAAGTTATTTGTTATATTATTCTCACAGGGATCTATGATGATCCCAGCACTCATACCTCAGGTATGTCGTGTACTAAATGGCATGCAACAGTACATCTAACACATAATCATGTGCTCTCCCCAGTCTCGATTGTTCAACTTGTGAATGCTTCTTTTTGCAGTTACTCAGATGACACTCTCCCATCCCCAAGGCTGACTGGGATATTATTTCAACTCCCACAATTTACTCTTGGTATTATACTCCTGACTCTTGCTATCACACAGACATCAAAAGAGTCAGTTGAGATGTACAAGATAACCAAGAAGTGGCAGCCCAACCAATACATCCAATTACTCATGAGAGATGGAATCATCTACTTCATTGTGTATGTGTTCTCTTCAACTGTCTACCACCTGATTGCCACTGGACCTGCGTTTTTTCCTCCATGCAACTCTTCAGTAACTGCAAGAAATGATTACTCACCTGTTCCATTACCAGGAACATGTTTTATGATGTTGCAATCACATTCACAACCACATCCAATCATGTAAACAGCCTTGTTCAGCTCTTCATGACCATGGTTGGTTGCATAACTATATATCCAATGATGCCACGGTTTATCATTGGCTTGTGGGAGCTGTATGACCATAGTACCCGTCGTGGTTCCCAGGGGATCGACAGCGGATTTGGTATATTGTCACAACCTATCGACACCCAACGAACGCTTGCGTCTACGATTGCATTCGCAGAGGTCCCCACGGAGCAGGGTTGGATCGGAGAGAGGGAGGAGAACGAGCCAGAAGCAATTCCGCTGGAACGGTTGGGAGATCATCTGCGCCAGGTCTGAACGGGCAGAGCATCGAAAAAGAGTGCTTGCTAGGCGTATTGAAAAATGATCGCGGATCGTGTCGTCGTCGGAGTAACTCGACGTTTTTTTACCTGTGCGAATGGCCTCTCCTGAACTGGATATATCTTGTGTTTATCTATGCTTCCTTGTCTTGTGAAATTTGACGGTCCTTTGCATGTGTGATTTTGTCCATGCCGATCATCTGAGCCGAGTGGTAGTTTGTGCAACCTGCAGCACTTGGGTCACATCAGTTGCGGGCTTGTTGGCATTCACTTGCTGTTCGAGATCAACCGTAGTATAACCCATGATCTGCTATCTGAAAGCGTGGATAGTAGTACATGCGGTTTGGCCATACGCCTGTAAGAAAAGTCTGTCCGCAAGAGCATAACAAGAAAGTCCTCTCCGAGACTTTCAAACCCTATCAGAGCCTAGTTCGTACACAATCGTGGGTCATGGCCATTAGGAACACGATAGCCTCAGTGTCTAACTCTTAGGAACCTCGATCCACTCTCCATTCAAAAGAGCAGAAAAGGCGACGAATCCGATGGGGGGGCCAGAAAGCGGGAAAAGAGTCGCACCAGAACCCGGCTGTGAACACTTGGAGCGATGGGACAAGGAAGATTCACCCCATACAGCCTAAGACACCCCAGAGCGACCAGAAGGGCCCCGAAGGCCACATAATTGAGCGAATCGATGACATGATCGGGTTGAACTGCCAAAGAGGGCCAGCAGACCCAGCAGACCAGTAGGTCGAACCAGGGGACATCGGGTTCAAAACGCGGCACTTGGCCGGGTCTCTCCCGTCTGCTCCTATCACCTGTCTCTCGGCTCTACAATGCGAGCTACTAGTACGGGTGTGGTCTCCCCGTCGTCTTAATTGACCATGGGTCTATAAAGAGCGGACTCGGACTCATCTTGTGCGTACTGTGGAACCATGATGTCTCCCCCATCATCGAGCTCCTCCGATGATCTATCCACTTCAATCACGCATCTAATGATGCCTAATCGCCGAGCTTTAAGCTTTCACTCTCTTCCACGTGCCCCTACAAAGGGTACCGCAGGGATCATGCGGATGATGACCACGGGCGCTCAAACAACTTCATCCAACGGCAAATGATTTCGCGAGTGTAACAAGCGACAGATGACAGATGATGCGGCTTAGTATACAAGCAGATACGACAAGGCAGCAGAAATACTTCTAGTCGCATCGCCGTTCGGCGACCACGACCACTTTGCTCGGGGTTCTTAAGGGGCAAACACATGTCGACAGGGGGTACTTGTTCGCAATCCGTCAGGAATCATCGCTTGTTCGCATTTCGCAGCCATCTGAGTTAGACAGGTACAGGATCGGTTTCAAGCGAGCAATTTGATCCGCGTAATCGCTAGTAGAAATCCTTTCAAACAGTGTAATCTGTTGACAAATGCAGGTTCGCTACCCAATATGCCTCAGTAGCAGCGCTGGAGACATACGTTTGTAAATTTCTTATCCTCGGACATCTGGACGGTGACACTGTTGGGCATTTGGCGGCGAACGTAGGGCTAGCGTCAGGACCCAAGGGTTGGTTAAGCATCTGGAATGTGATACGAGCAGTTCGACGGATGGTCACTCGGTCTTCTCAAAATGGCAAGCCCTGGTGTTTGAAAACCGAGTCCGATAGGTGTCGAGGCGACCTGTTTAGTGTCACGATGGGTCGCTTGGTTCGGTATACTGACACGGTGAACATGCGTAGAATTCATCGCGTTTCGAGGGATCGTGTTAACCAGGACGTTGCTGCAGGCGCGACAGAGTAGGCCAGCGGGTACGCGTCGATTCAGTGGTCTATTCGTGCGACCCGAGAATGGATAATTTGAGTCGCAACTAGAGAAAAGACTCGGTATATAGATACTTGCAGGGTAGATCATACCCGTACTTGAGGCGCTCCCGATCCACTGGTTCAGCCGAGGTCTGAGAGTCGAGATGGCACCTCCATGCTGATTACCTTTGTGGCGACAATCGCTTCCGGGGGGATGAATAGATTAATACTTTCTGATAAAGTCACAATAAAACGAAACGATGTATCACCTAGTCCGGCTACCGCGTCACAGGCGGGAGGTTGTCGCTGATCCCGAGTTTAAGTAGAAAGCTTAGCCAAGTATCGTAGAGTTGCTACAATCAGGCGATGCCATGCTTCCCTGATCAAACCTGGTGTGGAACAAAAGTTCGTCGACCGATGGGGTTGGTGCGAGTTTCTGGGCCAGGATTTGTGGTTGGGGGGACGCAGTCGGGGACACGATGATGGGGACGGGAGCCGGAGAGACACCCCGTGATCTTCGCGTCGCTAACCCATCTGAGTCCAATTGCGTGGCGGCTTGAAATTAGACTTTTTATGGTCCCAGGAAAAGTTGTACCATTGAACTTGCCAGGAATACCTAGCCGCGAATTCAACGTGGTCACACTAACCATTCTTCGCCAACGTTGCGCACGGGAGAAATAGCGTCCTACTCGGGAAGGCCGAAGATCCCCGAGCTCACAAGCCTATAGGCAACATCCAAGCATTGACGAGTCAGTCAGCGTCACATATCCGCTTCGGTATGACACCACCTACCCCTCCAAGTCGATCTGGCTGTTTCCCTCCGCTTCCGAGTCCGGTTGTGTGAAGGCCTGAAAGGATGAATGAATGAACACGTTTGGTCAAGTCACAGATACTTCACCAAAGCTGTGTCGCTGGTGACCGCTCATCCCAGTGTCGTCCTTCAACCCCTTTCCGGCTGTGGCTGCAGCACGAACTTCACCCTGGTCGTGCATTTGTCGCATGGGCCACATATCACAGCCTTGCAAGGAGTAGGAGTCCCTAAATAATATGCCGTTGGGATACTGGTAAAAGACCAGTAAGCACCTATGCACAATTTGCTGCGTCAACTCTTTCTCACAATGGCTCCGAATGCTCACTCACCACCCACATAAAGATGGCACATGCAGCCGAAGAGGATGCTTACCGTGGCGGGTCACCCCGCTGCGCGCTCGTCGATAGCGGAAACTGTTGACCGACGGTATAGCTCAACAGTCCACAGCGATGACGCCGAGCGAACACGAATTTAGATGGCCGAACAGGGCGTGCGGCGTGTTGGAACGACATGTCATCCGTGGTGTGCAACGAATCTTGACGATAGGGGGAGATCGAAGGGAATGGGGGAGAGGCGAACAAAGGTTGGGTGGGTGCAGTTGGGTTCGCGTTGTCTGCTTTTTTATACTCAAGAGGGCTATGACTAGGATGCCAATCGGTGGGTTGTTCAAGTAGAATATCATTTATGGACTTTGTTGTGATTCCTGCGCTGCCAAGTACACCCCGACCTGCCGACAGGAATACCGTAGCGTGCGGGTATGTCATATGTTAGACATACACCTGTTGACCGTGGCTATGTCCTGGCCAATACTGATAGCATTCCCATCGTCCAGGATGAAAGATTTAACGGGTCACCGTTCAAGTCCCCTCCGATCCATCTCGTCGCGCGGCAAAGCAACTGGCTCAGGAACAATTCGTATCATCTGTGCCTTCATGCGACCCCCATGCTAGTGACTCTCGCCGCTCGCTTTTTCCTATGGCTTCCCAAGCCCGAAGTTGCTTGCTGTTGTGACCACCCCGGTGTTCGGCACCTTTCCGGACTCTCTTTGGAGAGAGCCCAGACGAAGAGGTCAGCCCCGCATCTTTGACGCAGTTCTCAAGGTAGGATCCCAATATTGTGGATTTGCGATGGTCAGACAAACCGGATTATCACGATGTCCCACGAGCTACGAGTATACGAGACTACTAGACGAGCCGTGTTGCCATTCGCCCAGACTTCAGCAAGAGGAAGTACATGTTCAAGTCAGAGTATAAACGTCGGTAATACACGTTCCGCATTGGCAGTCGGGGATATCCGCAATCGTGCCAATCTTTGACAGCGTACATGCGCCCTCCTTGCAATGGGGTACAGCATGGTCGACTCCTATTCCTTGTCTATCGATTCTCAGTATTTTAAACAGACGAAAAGGAACAGCCCACCAAACTCTCATGTCCCGCCCCAGCATTCATCCACAGATTTCAGTGTCGCACTTTCAATCCGGTACACCTCTTCACCATGCTGGGGTGTGATGAAGGGGGATGGCCAGCGACCCCAGCAAAGTCGTACTGACCGTACAGAACCACTTCGCGTATGTCCCGCATGCATGCCCACCCCGAGCGGTATTGCACGGAGGCTATTCGTTGACAAGGCGGAGGATGTCGGTGAGCTCGGAGAGGGATAGGCAGCGCTCGAAGCAACCCACAAAGCCGGTCCTGCCACCCGGTGTGTAGGACGGGGACAGAGGGGAGCACTCGAAGATAGCACGGGTGGGTCCTGAACTTAGATTGCACAATCCGTCCGGTTCTCCGACGGAAGGGATGCATTTACTCGCGATTAGTTAAGCGAAAACCGTATGTGGAAAGCGACCCTGGTCCTGTATGGATAGAACTACTATGAGCCAAGACTGATCACATATGGAGCAAATCCTGTACCGTCGCGTCCCAAGCTCCGGCTCCGGGTTGGATTTGAACTAATGGGGCAGATCCTCAACGGATTTCAAATTCTTTGCTATAGCACGGACAGATCCGAGATCAGAGCGCATGTATATGTGTCTGGTTTGACATACGGTCACATGGGTCAGAAAGTAAAAGAACCAAACAGTGGGAATGGTGCACACGCGCCGACGCTGGTAGTAATGGTGATGGCCTGGAGATAAAGAGAGGGGAGGCGCTGTTGTATGAATAATGAGGGTCCATTCCAATTTCCAAGGTGTACATTCCTTCGTGAGTGCGGCCAGGTACCCGGTTTCGTGAATGACAGTGCCTGGGTGCAACCTTGAACTCGGAACTCTTCTCGTAGGGTTTGTTTGAGCACTCTTTTCCAAGGAGACGAGGGGCGGGCGCAAATCCACGCGATGCAAGTGAGAAAACAGTAGCTCCGTCGTAAAAGGTTGGGACATATATTACGAATCTGTTGAGGTGACCGTCTTGCAAAACGGTTGATTTCACCGTCGGATCGTCCAGTCGCCTGGAGTGAAGATTCCGGGCCCAATGCATTTTTGTTAGGAAATGTGGAGACGTCGATGGAAGTTGGAATGGAAAGGTACAGAGAGGGTGATGGTGACACCCGCTTGCTCAACAAGAAGACGGTTGAGGTGGCCGCCGTCAACAGAAATGAGTAGTTAATGAGACAAGTAATGATGATGTTGAAAGTTTGGAACGCGAAGAGCACAATTGTTCCGGAAACCGGACCGGCGCCGCCTGTTACGTACTTTGACCGTCAAGACCTGCTTTTCCCGCTTGCCAGTACCATCGATGAGTTTGATACCATCCACGCCAACAAATGGCCATCGTTGCGATATCGTCTCTCGACCTACTTCTAGACCTGAACAACGAAAAATGTGGTAGATGCTCAAACGAGCCATGGTCAACCACGTCTGTTCTGCTGTGCTTCCGTGGCGGAAGGCTGACCACCCGCTCAACACGTTTAGCCCCCGGAACAGTTCTGGATGCATCTCCGATACCCTGGGCTCAGGGCCAAGTGCGACAGGTTGAGTACGAGTTCAGTGCTCCCATTTCACTGGCAAGGACATGCGGCAAGGTGCGGGACAGCGGCCAAGCTCTATGGACGTGTATCCGTCCACCCTCGCCCACGCCAAGACATAGGTTCAAGCGCGAGCGTCGTCTGGACCTGACAGTGTGTCAGCCAATGATCCTCCACATTCTGACCCTCTCTTCTCTCCCTCGCATCCGTCAGTGGAACTCGCTGCGGACAGTTGCCCGTCATCCCTGCGGTCGTCGCAGGCTCTAATCTATACCCACTTGCACAGGCGCCCGTACAGATCGTGCCTCCACCTCCCTACTATCAATGACTCACCCTTCATCAGTGTTCGACCTCTTCGATCTGTAATGGCTAATCAGTCGCCCTCAAGCAAGTAGTACCACCGTGCCATCGAGGCCGACACGTCGTCGTGTCCTCTTAATTCTTGAACCACGCCTGGGCCATGTGACACATTCTCGACGGCCTTGTAAAGGGCCTGTGGCGATCTCACTCCCACGTCCTGTGGCGTTTCCGCGCACGGTGGGGAATGTAGGATTGGTAGAAATTGTCGACCGACCTGGACTCTGGCAGTCGATCGCGCGCACGTTGAGTGCAACTGGACCTTGATCTTGTGGGGATAGATTGGAAACGCTATCGACGGCGTGACAGTGTAAACGACCAAACGCACCACAACCCTGCGGAACGGCACCAAAGAATTCGAGGTAGGACGTTCCATTGAATGAGATGCTCGTTTGTTTGCTTCCCCACTGATGTTTGTTCGTCTAAGGGGGACCCTCGTCTCTTCCGGTCAAGCCAATGGTGTCGAACTGCAACCAGGATCGACCTGAGATGGCAGTACTCCCTGTCCGTGTTTTTTTTTCCGAGTCCCGAGAGTTTCCATACCACCGCATTCCAGTACGGGCGCATACGATGTGCACCGAGAGGTGTCCAGCCCTAACTCCGGGGCCAAGCAAGGGGTGCTCGTTGGAATCTCAGGGCGGTCTTGCGCACATGTTCGCTGACACCCAGCGGAACAACGAATAGCCCCGCTTGCGGAGGCGTCCAAACTACCACAAGGGTTCCTGAGTCAAAAACCTCGTTTCATGCCTCTGTTTGAGGTGATGGCGACCCGTACAATACATTATTGGTTGGGGCCGGGGACCCGCATCCCCTCGTACATCTCCCTTTCAAATGTTCGTGGGTGAGCCAAAATAACTCGGTCGGATGGTGCGTTGCTACAACGACATCGTCTGAGAATACGTCACCATCGCCCTGAATTTGCATTATCGGTCGTTGTTGTATTATCGTATAGCCTTTGGCTCAATAGGTTAGGCTTTTCATGGCGAGAAGTTTTTCACGATAGTCTACCCTTGCCCTTCATGACAATCTAGCAGTATTCCAGCGCTCTTGAATAGTAGCTATTTTGTCGCTGCTTGCGGCCTTAATAAAGTCGGTCCCCGTATTCAAAAGACCCCTGCGCTACACTGCCACCACTTCCACACCTCTATTACTACCTCTTATGTACCGGATGGTGAGCGGATCCGATCTGACCCTTGGTGGGGTTAAGATCTGTCAACCAGCATTCCAGCCGATAAAGCACTTGGTTGTGCCTGCCTGGTTAGTTCTGGATACCACCCAATTGCCGGTTTGCTGATTACAATGAGTCTTACCACAGGCTTGGCATGTTGTATACAGTCCCTGTGCCTGTGCTCGAGCGAACCTGCTTGCACACTGCCCCAGTCACCGCCTGTACGGTTCACGAGACGCATATTCGATATGCCGATCACCACATATAACTGCTGAAGAAGCACGAGACCGATCTGCGAGTTGCAGTAACATCCCTCCCCTAAGTGTTTATACCCTCTCCACTCTTGAGCCATCATATAGATCCGTGTGTCATACCAGACATGTCGTCTGACGTCCAGTCGGCTTTACAACTTCTGCGGACGAACAACTATGTATCCAGTATGTTTGTTATCTCTTTGGCCAATAACTAATCTTAGAACCATTCACAGTTGCTATTATCACGGTTGTCGTATATGACTATTGTGAGAGATCCTTCTCTCATGTGTATCCATCTTCATCCTGAACTGATGATTGTGATCCTACCATGGTAGTCCTCACTTTCTGGAGTGAGGTATGTCATTTCACCCTTCAGATCACACTACATGTTGACTGAGAATACATACTCGAAGATTGAATATGTCTGGGTAGGATATGACAGTTCTCAAGCTCACTAGCAGCTATTGAACATGGTACAGTGCAGACCTTGGACCTGGATATCAACCATCTTTGTTCCAGTATGTATAAACCCTCAATTGTATCCCATTGCAGGCAATGTTAACTCTGTTAAAGGTTCGTTATGCAGGTCTATGTGCAGTCATGTATGTAGATCATTTTTATGATGAATATCAAACCATATGAATGACAATGTAACTGGAACAAGTTTAACTGCCCTTTGTATGTTTACAATTGAATTGGAAGTCACTCGAACTCATCACAATTATTGCAGTTGGTAGTACCTTTGTTCCAGGTCCTGTCAAGGTTAGTTTCCCTACTTGACATATTATCTATAGTGGATGAATATATTTTGGCAGATGTATGTACTATTCATCTAATTTCGATTTAAAACTGTGTTGATAATGGTATTTCTAGTTGTAAGTGAACTTATTCATTTCTTAGTACACTCTTTAAGCTGGGATCCCCCACAGGCTCTGTAACATTTGTACTTGGGGACTGGCTATTTGTTATATTTTATAACATTTCTGACTGTAAGCACTTATTCCCTGGTTACTTTTCTGGGTCGTGACTTGAAATACAGTGGTGATGATTCTTCGGGTCTATGCAATGTGGAATCAATCCAAATGGATCCTTTGCATTCTCCTGTCCATCTATATATCACAGGTTATTTGTTATGTTGTTTTTACAGGGGTATACAATGATTCTAGTACTCACACCTCAGGTATGTCTTGAGCTACATGGCAACAATCCAATGGATGATCATTTACCCTTTCTCCAGTCACAGTTGTTCAACTCATGAATTATTCTTTCTGCAGTTACACAGATCCCACTGTCACATCCCTGACTGGGATATTATTTCAGATCCCACAACTCACTCTTAGTGTTACACTCCTGATCTTTGCTATTATGCAAACACTGAAGCAGTCAGTTGAGATGTACAAAGCAACCAAGCAGTGGCAGCCCAACAAATACATGAAATTACTCGCAAGAGAGGGGATCATTTATTTCATTGTGTGAGTGTGCTTTTCACATTATGTATGTTTTCCACTTTTTTTTTGGCAAGCCTGTTTTATTGCCATTGTATTTCTTCCCTCTATATAGCTCCCAGTAATTGTTTAAGAATGTATGACTCACCTCTGCCTTTACTAGGAATATGTACTACAACCTTGTGGGGTTGATCTCAGCTACCCCGAGTACAACCAGCCTTGCCCAGGTATTCATGTACATGGTTGCTTACATGACCATGTACCCGATGATGCCACGGTTCATCATTGGCGTGCGGGAGCTGTATGACCGTGACACTCGTCGTGGCTTCCAGGGGATTAACAGTGGATTTGGTGCATCATCACAACCTATCGCCACTCAAGTCGCAGCCTTGTCTGCGATTGCATTCGCAGAGGTTTCTCCAGAACAGGACCAGATCGAGGAGGGAGGTGCGGGCGAACAGGAAGCAATTCCGCTTGGAGGGTTGGGAGATCACTTGCACCAGGTCTGAATGGCTGATTTGTTTGGGCAGACATCAAGAAACTCGGAGCACTTGGCGGAGCATACCAGAAAAGGAGTGTGGATTAAGTTGTTTGGGTGACATTCGATATATATTTTTCCCTATGTAAATGGCATCTTCTGGTCATCCTTGCATGCACGGTTTTGACCATATGAATCATGCTCGCATCCAGTTTACGGAACTCGCAGCTTGGGCCACATCTAGAGTCGAGGCCCATGCATGGTATTGGCCCGTGGACAAAGAACAATCTGACATTGCATGTGCGCTTTTGCACATGAAGAGGGGAAGTTCATTAGAGATTTGTCCTACAAAGTGAGGAAGGGTCAACTCTGCATTTTGCGATGGATGAGAATTGTCCACTCAAGTTCGGGCTTCCATGTTCGCGACTGGCTTGTTACTAACGAATACCTATCCAATCTAGACGTGTCGCTAAATGACCGTAACTTGAAAATAAGCCACCACCATCTCATCGATCCTTGGTCAATTCAGACCAACTTGCAGCCTGTCGTGGTCTACTTCGCACGAGTCCTGCAATTTTTCTTTCTGGCAAGTTGTGTTTCAAAGTGCCTGGTAGTCCTGAGTAGCGCAGTGTTTACGCCGACTGGTCAGCGATGGTCATGAATTACACCCGCATGGCCCGTTTCCTTTCGTCCATTTGGTCTGCTCCACGTTCCAGACGATTCGATCCTTACCTCCTTCGAGCAGCCATAAGGAAACGGAGTCCTACGCGGAGATCAGTCTACCAATGGCTGCCCCACCGACTATTTGGCGCACGGTTCCGCCAGCCAACTGTCCAACGCATACCCCTCCCACCGCCTGCTTCCGGACAAATGGAGGCCTGGCAGTCGGGGCGTCGTGCCATTTGTTGGTAGGGCTACTCCTCCAAGTCGTTGGCACAGGTAGGTTCACAGATCTTATAAGAATACCCGGCTACATCTTCCATGGACCATTCCACAGTACGCCCTCCTCTCAAGCACGAAACATCTCGCACTGTGCATGAGCAGCTCCGTTGGGTACAATCGGTCCTGGACCTCCTGGGAGAGCCTCCATTTTCTTCACCTCAGTCCCGACTAAAGCTCAGTTCCTCAGGGCTATTTCGCGTTCAATAGGATCATTATCGACAAGATGGACATCAAGTGTCAATGGGTGTGAAATGGAGGTCTGCAGCGCCCCCATAAAGGCAAAAGAGTTCAAGAGCCACCTGCATAATAAACACGGAGTCATGTCCAGGTCTCAACTATATCCGTGTCTCTGGCATGGATGTTCCGGTGCGCAGATGAAAAGAGCAAGCCTCGGATAGCATATGAAAGGGCAGCATGTCCCTATCAAGTAGGCATGCCCCTTTGTACCCTGACATTTACGAGATACCACTCTCATAATCATTTGGAAACGCCTTGATTGCTCCAGGTGGTGGGGTACTAATATGACTCGCTACTAAATGGTCAGTTAAATACACTCGCTTATGCGGGGAGGCATGAACCATACCATTTTTGATGGCTCGTTTACCTACTTCGTGACTTACCAGATTTTTCTAATCCTGGGCATCTCTTATTATATATATGGCACCCCTAACCCAGTCCGTGGCAATGTCCATCAAAGTGTTATGAGCCATTTTCCAATCCATTCCGTAAATTCCGCTTGACAGTAGTGTGGTTCAAGCTCGGGAATCTACCTCGGCCGTGCAGTGTTTCAAGGAGGTCACTCAAAAGCTACAGACGCGTTTTTCCCACGTAACCCCATTGGCAGTCTATTCCATTACGCCTCATGGAACTTGGCCTGCGGCATACCACAGCTGAACAGGCAGTAACGTGACGCAACGGCTGCGATCAAACATATGTCCGTTTCTGGATGTGATCGGGAACTAAGTACTGACTCTTTCTACCATACACTTCGCGACCACAGTGGTTTTTGTTGCCGTGACAATTGATATCACACTTCTGTGCGATACTCTCACTGACACATTCTGAAGCATGGTGTAAGTTATCTGATGCTCTCGATAATAATGCACACTAAGCGGTCCAATAGTCCGATAATACATATATCTCGCCAACAAAATGGTCAATAATACTGGCAAAAGCTTGGAAGTGGTGACTAAGGGTCGTTTAATACGTGATAGGGTAGAGTGATATTCTAATCTGTACCCTTTCAGTGTAGTGACAAAGGTACCTACTGTCCAGTTGAAATCGCTGCTGATGCCAGGCAATAAACGCGATGTGGCACAAGCACAATATATCCAAAGTGATGCGAGAACTTGCTCAATTCGAGTCACGAAAATAATAAAATGAAGACTCACAATATCAGAAGGTACAGTTACTCGACCGGTAAGCTGGGATGATCCTCCACCCAGTTGCGCAGTACGGTCCAGTCCTTGCACATATGGACCGAACCAACCCCACTCGCTGCGTGGTACCATTTTCCATCCTCAAATTGTGGAACATCATCCTCCAACGTGGTATCCGCATGACAAACAAGGATCTGCCTCAGATAGCGCAGGCAATGCTCGATATGATGGAACGTGCCCGTCCGATTCGTCAAGTACCCAACACGAATGACGTCCAGGCAGTGTAGCTGATGAAAGAGCGACACGTGGAATGTGCGGTCATTCGGACCCAGACGCACGAAGCCGTCCGAGGGGAAAAGCGTCCCCCATTCGTGGTCGTCGTAGAGGGAAAAGTGACCCTCGCTCGTTTCCACACTTAAGCCTGCGAGCGGTATGTCGATGGGTAGCTCGGAGGGAAAGTCATCTCCTATGTAAGCTTCAAATATTTCGGGAGACGTTCAGTCCGGACAGGGATTTTTGGAGAAAGCCTTGACTTACTCCATTCGCGCGTTTTTGGTAAGAGATCGCTGATTGTGTAAACGGCGTAAAGGGCAAATAGGACGTGTAAGATCGTCGCGAAAAAGAGAGCACCAAGGCAAGCAACCACTGCACTCGACGGTCGGCGGAATGGCTTCGAAGGTGAGAAAAGCCGAAGAACACCCCTTGTTATGGAGAAAGTTGGTGGTATCATGGCTGAATGGATCCACAGACTCTATCGATTGGTCTGATAATAGACATAATATATAGAATTTAGGAGACCTTTGTGTCTGAAGATGAAGTTTAGGTTGGGCGATATGCAGGAAACAAGGAAGCAATGCATCCTCACTTTCGAAACAGGGTTCGGAAGGCATCGGTTCCCTCTGTTGACTCCTATGTACTGGACACCCTAGATCTCGCAGCAGTGCAAAAAATATGAAGAGGAGTATACCACAAGAAATCCGATGGCCGGACCGCTAGAGTTAGCTGTCAAACAGAACTTTACTCAATGAAGATGTTCCTAATAGCAGGGCACAAACTTTAGTTGAGTCGGCTCCCCATTTAGTATCAGTCAGCATCACGGCCCCACGCAGTGGCCGCAAGTGTTTCAAAGTAAGTTTGAGGAAAATCGGCATCATGGCTCTTTCCAGCTGAGAAACAGAATGGCCCTACCCTACTCAAACCCTCGGTCGCAGACCCATAGGTAACTCGGCCCACGTCCGGGCATGTCATGCTGGTCCTCACCGGTCACAAACAGATGGACTGTGACACGCAGAGCCAAGGGGAACTCGACGAGATCGAAGAAGAGTGCTTGTTCTCCTTCTCTGCTGCGGGGATCGTAGTCATTCATCACCACCACCCACCTACGAGTCACCATCATGTAATACCCGACGACCATGGCTCGCTTCCCGGGCGTGGGACCTTCCTGGGCCCAATCCGGGTGGTAGACTTTGTACGTAGTCCTGTCCCTAGAGTCTGCTGGCACCACCCCACGTGTCATTTCGAGACGCTCTCCTATCTGTCTCCTTTCCAATGGCTGATCTGACATGTTCGGAGACAAGTAACGGAGAAAGTCTGTCATTCGGGTTCTTAATCCTGGCCCAGGTTGTCCGGTGTCTTAGGTATGTTATCCGCCTGATCAGAATACGGTATCATGCGATTTCGGAGGCACACTGAGTACTGGACTTCTTTACACCTTTGGATCAGGCTCCCCTCTAAACCATGCAGGAACGCTCCCAGTGCGTAGTACTCAAACTTCCAGTGGGCGAGAAAGTGGGTGCAACCATGCCTCTGGTTCTGCAACCACCACCAGAGGTTCAGATCCGGTTGCGCCAATACTCCATCCACATTCTCAAATGCTTCATGTTCCACCCTATACTCCCGTAAGGTCAGGCATCATTTAAGGTTCCTCCGTCTGCTACGCCGTATTTCAATCTAATGTATGTGTAATGTACTAGGCTCTTATATGCGTTCATCAAAGCATTCCTAGAAAAGCAGTGGATTATAGCCTTTGGAATTCGGATGCTTTATAATATTTGTATGAACACATCATTCGTGACGGGGTGCCCGCCGCTTATTACCGATGGCAGTTACACCTGGGTCCTGAAAATATCAGTTTACCCCTGTCGGCTCCTACGGCAGAGTCCCCGTGTGGTATAAGAGACACGTGGAGTAGGCTGCACTTGACCAGACTCTCCCAGACTGTCAGTACAGCCCCTATCATACAAAACTTTACTTGAATGATGATGACCTGCGTGAAACGTGTATCAGATCCGTCGGCGGTACTTGGACACATTTTGTTCCATCAGTCATCATTTCGGCATCGATGAAACCGCACAGGATCACCCAGCTGATAAATGAAGTAACCCTACTACGACTCCCCACCAAACGTCTGCAAACTCATAGATAATTTGTACATCGGTCCATTTCCATGCCCATCGTGTTGGTACTCATCGCTCGCCACAGATGGACACCTACATTGCTTATAACCAAGGGAAAGCCGACGATGTATAAAACGAGTGCCTGCTCTCCCCTTCTGATCTCTACATCGAGGATGGCTCCATCACAGAGGTACCTCACCACAGCGCGATATCTTCAGTGTTCACTGTGGACCGAAGTGGGGGCACTCACGCCACTGCTCATTAGCACCTGCTGCCTACTCGTCATCACACAACGACTCGCATCTCGAATGTCGAAGCCGCATATCAATTATGTCGATAATCGTGACCATCCTCAGCACAATCCAGATGATAGACTTTGATCTCGTACTGGATATTGGTATCACACATAAGGACTAGTTCTAGGAAAGGGGGGATAATGCATCCTTACTGTAGGAAATCACTTGCGTGTAAAAATCCATATTGCATATTGTTGAGAGTAGGTGTCCCTATCCTGTGTCGCTCGGATAGCCAAGACAGGCTCCGAGGCCAGGTAACATGAGGCACATGCAGCCCTAGAATGACCCGAACCATATCTGGATGTTAGGACCCCGTTGCCTTGTAGGAGGGAGGCGGCGGCGGCACCCTGATGACAATCTTCTGGAACAGAAACACTGCCCATGCCGCTCCACCTCCACAAGACAATTGATCCATCGTGTTCGGGCGCAGGTAGCGGAGAAAGTCTCATCCGGGTTCTCAATGCTAGCCTGGGCCACTCGGCATCTTGCTACCTTACCTCAGGGGTAGCTGGCAGGGTCAACATCACCAGATCTTGACGTGCGTATACGCACCGCAGGATCTGCAACACAGCCCATGGTGTCCCTACCACGGTACCGAGTCTGACCTGTCATTTTCAACGACAGGCGACAGACACATCTGTCGGGTGGGCTCTCGGCGTTAGTCCGAGCCGCTCGGAATCTCACTGACCTACCTCAAGGGCCGCCCCCAAAGCCCACGCCGTGTAACGCGCACATAAGCAAACGCCACAAGATCTTTCCCTGCGTATATAACGGACGATGTGAGTTGCGCATTCAGCGTCACAGAACCGCCCTCAACACCCAAAACATACTATCATGCTTGCATTCACACCTGCTTTTCTCCTCTCTATCCTCGCAGTGATTTCGTCCCTCTCTGGGTCTCTCGTCAATGGCGCAGGTTCGGCTCTTTATCTACCTCAGTTGCAATCCATGTTTGGTATCCCTCTCTAGCTATTGGAAACGACATCGAGCGATCTGCAGACACAGAGGCGGCGAGTCAGTGATGTTGTGACTAGATACTCGGGCATTTTTATCTCAACTGCTTGCAGCGTCGCAATCTTCGGGCCCCAAAAAGCTTGGCTCTTTGCTCTGGTTTGAGAGGGTCCACCAAGAAGTCAACCCGGGAAACAAATCAGAATAGGCTCTGCTCCATGCGAGCCACGGCATGTGTAAGATGGAACGTTTTGTTCTCCCTGCCCAATGCTGATGCACTCCCGGTGCTAGTGAGAGTATCGTTATCTGTAAACTGTGGGAAGATCGAATGTTAGTTGTTCCCTGATGGATTGCACTGTTACAGTAATAATAGTATTATGTACCTTCTTGTACACATCGTGCCGACGTGCATGCATGTCCTCTGATTTGCCGATAAATTTGATTAAAAATTCTTAACCCAGTTCGAACGTCCGACTCATACACTGCAATTCCCGAATCCCCTGTGCGTATCTGATTTGAAAATCCGTCACAACACAAATCCTAGGCCCTCGTTTTGATTAGTTGAACATCTATGAGTTCCATTTGGGCCTCGTTCTGCCGTTGGTCCTCCCCCAGTGCATCTATTACCCGTTTACCTTCGCTCCGCTGTGGGTGTCCTGATTCCTTGTGGGTTAGAATAAAACTAGGCTCAGATACACTACCATTCGATCTTACATTAAGGAAGCTGCGGAAAAGCGAAGATCGGGATTGTAAAGATCCTGCTGTTCACCGCCATGGGCCTATCGGAGAACCTGAGAAACAGCCATCCGGTACGGTGACACAGCCACTCGTTACATAATCACGTAGTTACTTCACACTCAGCGTACTGTTGGATACTCTAGTGACTTAACTGAGTATCCAACAGGGCCTCCACGTACTCCTCGTAGGCCTACTCCCTGGCACTCGGCAACCACAACATACCTGCGTTCCGAAACAGCATCCCTCGACCAGACCACCGGGGTTCTTCTCGGTCATGTCAATGATTGAGTTGGGCACACGAGCCGCACGCAAGCTTTCGGTCGTGGTATCATCTCTAGTCTCCATGGATTATTTCTTGGGTAGGAATGTATGCTTCCTGGAACAAGCTGCCCTTGCCGTGCGCCGGGACAGGATCCGAGACAGCAGTATCTGAGACGAGATTCATTTTGACAGTCCATAACCGGCCCCGGTGCTTCGAAAATAGCGCGGCGTGAACGAGGCTATATTTTAAAAACTGGCTGTGTGATTGATCGATATCGGACTGGTCCCGAAGGGGAGGTGGCATCTGTTTTGATAGCATCAAAAGTTCAAACCCACGGCCCAAACCGCCAATCAGCCAGGCCCCATAATTCAACGCCAATCCGTCATTCTCGGAGGCAGGCGACAGGCCCCACAGTATCGAATTGGACCTTACTAACATTAGCCCGGGAGTTCAGCTTCTTATTAGGTTACCCTGGCCGGGCCTGTCAACGGTCAAATGGAGCGCTTTTAAACAAGTTATCCGATCACAAACCTGTTCTGCCGTTGCAGTGCACTTACTACTGAATTCTCCATGTGAGCCATAGTGGAAACCTTGAATCTTTCCCCATCGATCCCATATTCGAGTCTTCTATGCGAATTTCCCTGCACTTGATGTCAATCACTACACAGATTCTTGATCCACGCTGCATGGACAGGCTATTCAACAGATCATCCTTCCTGATGTCGATTCCCCTCGAGCCGCTATCAATCTATCTTGGTGACCGGAGGTCCGTCCTTCGCATTGACGCGTTTCATTTCCTCCAACATTCGCTCCTGCTGCGGGATCCTGTGTCGTTCACTGGGTCCTGTAAGCTGGGACCGCCAAAGACACCGGATCCCACAATCCGACCCTCGTTTGGGACTGCTGCAATCGAGGAAATGAGAGACCTGTTCGCACCTACTGTGGGTCATGCTCCCACGGACGCTAATTGGTAACAGAGGGTAACGAGCTAACGGAGTAGGCAGTTAGCCTGTACATATGGTGAGTAATGAGCTATGGTAATGAGTGATATAGGTGAGCTTACCTCCAGTCGAGTATAACGGACTGGAGGAAGCGGG
>JBBPJV010000610.1:0-18488 GCA_038088915.1 Sutorius aff. eximius
TTTATCTCACAGCGCATGACCCCTGCAAACTCTATTCGCACATGTGTACGGTTGCTTTGCTACGTAAGAAAAGGCGAGGCCCTCCATTCCCGACCGATCGCATCAGTGGGGGGGGCGGGTGCGACATTTTCCCGATCGTGTCCAAATTACAGACCAAAACCAACAACTTCTCAGCTACCGCGAGAACGCCGCCACCTCGTGTGAGTTGTGCGGTATGTGCGCGGAAAAAAATTACCGGATGATGCCTCTCACGAGCCGTCTTCTCATTTCGCTTCGCCTACTTGCATCACAAGTAAAAAAGGACCGGAGGTGGCGCAATTGGGTAGAGCTATGGCTCCACCGCACTAGATAGGAATAACTATATACAGCCAAAACGAAGGTATAATCAGCGAACAGAGTGGAGTGGACGCTCTAGCCCGTCGAATAGTGGGAGGAGGATGGTGATGTTACAGTTACAGCTCGGGGTTCCTTGTTTGAGAAGTAAAAATACACCGGTTAACTTGAGAAATGGCACGTCCGGGTGGCGAACGAAGGAATAGGGAGAAAATGCCAAGGAAAAAAAAAAGGGTTCGGATGAAAGCGGGGCGGCGGGATGCGAAGGGCGGGTCGTCGTACCATCAGAACGCGGACAACGCGGACAAGAAGGCGGACATGGAAATGTCGGTACCCACGCCGCCGGACGCTGGTTTTTCCGCGCAGTCGAAAGAAAATGGGTCCCTCGGGAAAGCGGCGAAATCGGGTTGCCCGAACATGGAGTCGGTGAACGAGTTTCCATGGTCAAAAATATGCAGTCCAGCTGAATATTGATGACACGACTGAAGCTGATCGTGTGCTGGGGAGAAAGGATTCAGCGCAAAGGAATCCGAGTCCAGCGCGCATTCGAAAACGGGTGAAGGTGACAATGCTTGTGGTGTCGCGGGGGAACTGGAGAACGGAGACGAAGCAGGGGTCCAGTCGTTGGGGTATGTAGGATCGAGACATAGCGTGGGAGTCTGAACTCGGCCAGTTGTCCCAGGATAGTTGTCAAGAGCGGGACCCGCTGGCAATGTCGAATCCCCGAATGCGACATCAAACGCGAAGGGGTCGAGATCCTGAACATGCAGTGAGGATGGCAATGACGTCCGAAACTGACAATACTCACGAAAGAGGGCTGAGATCTTGAAGAAAACGCATATTCGGGGGACGGGATAACGGACCGCATACTTGAAAGATCGGGGCAGCTGTGCGAAGCGGTGAGAGGTATTGGAGCCTTGGACTGCTCAGCAGGACTTGCTGAGGGTTGCCTACTGACTGAACGTACGCGACGATAGGATGATGTAGTGCTTGTTTTGTTGGACTGGAGGTTGTCGATAGGCGCGGAGGACGATCTTCGATAAGACCCAGCAGTAATGGGTGTCTCGAACCTGGTGACGAGTTCGGGAACATGCGTGCGGTCGAACTCCTGGATGGCGGCATCGAGCTCGGCCCCCTTTTTACCCCCGACAAGTAGCTCTGCGATTTTCGCGCACCGTTTCATATCCTTGGGCTCTACTTCCCGAACCTTTCGTTTCTCGGTTCCCCCCTTGTTCTTCGCATGGGATGGTCGGAAGGCGTACTGAGGCCACTTTTTCCTATGCTCCTCCAGTGCTTTCTTAGCCTTGGCGTGCCAAACCTGGCGTTCATCGGGAGGCATATTCTGCCACGTGAGACCGATGATCTTCGATAACGTGCTGTGATTCGTTTCGACCTCCGTAGAGACCAGTTGGCTTTTAATGAAGGATGATCGGAACAAAATGAAGGCGTTGGGTGGGCGAGGGATGTGATCCTCCCCCCGCTTTTTGCTGTGCGTCAGACGACGCCCAGAGCACTCGGAGCCGGAGTATGGGAATAATATCGGTTCGAACGTCGTCTCGGCAGTAGAGGGAGGGTCATTAAAAGTCACAGGGGTGACGTTAGGGGCAAAGGCAATGTTCTGAGGAGAAGCAGGCTCGACTGGAATGGCCCAAGTTAGGTGAGCGCCTATGAAACACGAGTCATTCCATCAATACCCACGGACGAGAGGGGATACAATGAAAAGCAAAGCACAGGTACGAACCGTCGAGACTATCACATTTCAGTTTCACCGATCTTTCAACAGGCATTGTGGGAGAAAGGTATCACAGCGGAGGGTGGTGGATACAAGGAGCGTATCGGCGGGGGAAACACGAGGCTTGGGATTGCAGCAGATGGATTTATAGGGAATGATACACGTACACGGTAATTTCAGGGTCCTGATAAGATGTAAGGCGTCTTTATCGAAGGACGGCATGCGTAGGCAATAGAACCATTATAATCCGCACGCGGACAAGGCTTCCATACCCAGGCTGGATCGTGACAGTTCATTGGATCCGGTTTAGACCGGATGGGAAGACGATTAGTATGAGCCGATGATGCCAATGTTGACACGGGTCCCATCACGCGAAACTTGCCATTGGGACAACACCACATTTAATCCATATGGCAACTCTGACCCAGCAGATCAGATAACCTGATCACATGACACTCATGACCGTGTGCCATTCTTTCCCTTTTCCATGTGTCCACTGTTTGCCTCCGCGCCGGAGATCCTTCCTCTTGTCGGCTAACATCCGCTTCCTCATCCGATGTCGATATCGCTCGTTTCTTTAACAATTTATTGGTATGAAGCATGACTTATTTCCTCTTCCTAGAATGAACCTCGATGGGTCTAGGAACCATCTGGGTTGGCACATACGAAACATTTCGCCTGGCCAGTCGCCGTTCCTGAAGGACAGGTTTCGGGACTTCAACCTTGTGTTGCATCGCTAAAAACTCATTACCTTTCTTGGAGCGCCTTATCCCCACAGTATGCTACGTGGTGTTTTCTTCCGTCAGGTGGATGATCGGTCAGTATCCTTTATCAAGCTCGACTCAGTCCAGGCTCTTTGTAAACCGCGAGTCTTCAAAATTAGGTGCGTTTTGCGCCACATTTTGTGTACCTGATAGCGGGGAGATGAGCTCGACGCTTCCCTTGTCTGACTCAGCCCGCCCGTTTCTTCGGTCGCGAGCCCGCGTCGCTGGCGCCAACCCGCTCTGGTTTCGAATCTCGGATGAAGCGTTGGACAGTCGCAACATGGCTAGTCTGATGTCTATCATGCCATCAACAGGTGATCAGTGTCAGTCCATCGGAGAATCGGAGCAGCATTAGCAGGACCTTGGCCATCTCACTAAGGCAATAGACCAAGAAGATATTAGTAAGCAATTCTGTCGATAGTAAGTGTGCTCATTTCAACCATTGTCTCCGCGCGGGTGATTGCGAACAAGGACACCCTCATCTCATCTGTCCCTCACCTAAATGGCATAAAGACGCAAGGTAATTCTAGCCACTGTTATTGTTTCCCAGGTACCCGAGAGACTTGCTGTGGATCCTGAACCAACGCTGGACGACCGCAACGTCCCCCCATGCTCAAGCCTACGAGACTACCAGCAAGAAACGGGGTAGGTATGTCGCGAATATCAGCCTCAGTCGGACTGGCCGGCTTCCGAATTGGATTAACTTGCGTCTAAGGTGTGTCCACCATCAACTCAGCGTATGAAATCGTTTCTGTGTGGCAATCGGTTTCCAGACTTTTATTGGGAGAGCTCACAAAGAGGTACTCTAGATCATCCCATTCCCCAACGGCGAGGAACAGAAAAATTCATTTGTGAAACGGAATTCCATTCCTCCCTCACGAAAGGGTTGTTGATGCAAGTAAGGGAGTAACAAAAACTAGTTCACCCGATTGCCGGTCATTGACGTCCGGGCGTGAAATGAATCCCACACGCGTTGGTTGGCGAAGATGTGTCCCCTTCGACCGAATACGGTTTGAGAATCAGGTCAGGAACGAGAATGTATGTTGCCTCACAGGACGCCCCCTTTCATAAACCGCGTCACGAATGATACGTCAAAGGGGGGCTCTCGGTGTCTCAAATTTTACGAATGAGAGGCGTTCAAGGGTACCTGCGCGGTTCAAACCTAAGTCGATAGCAAAAAGGTATAACAGAACAGTGGCGTATGTGCGAATAGTCATACCTTCGGCACGGATAAGGGTGTCTCGACAGCGCCATACATATCGGAACTCGCTGAGAGATTGATGCCTCTTAATTTATCAGACTGGCATTGTGACGGCATGGGGCAAATGAATATTCAGTCAAAACTCTTCTGTTAGCTTGCGGATTCGCTGGCAAGAGAGGTCTACCTATACTTTTCTGCAGTGGCCAGCTCATCATGATCGGACAGCATCAGCTCCACCTGCCGGCATAATGCAGTTGATCATCACTGTACTTTCCTACATCAGGAAGCCGACGCATCACGGCCACGACTGTACATCTATGGTATAATACAAACAGATGTAATGTCGATGGAGCAGACAATCCAAGGAACTAGACATTTGGTAAAGCCGTGAGTGTTGCGCAATTGCTAGTTGGTGGATATTTCAAATTGTCCCCTGAGTTTCTCACCGTAGCGAGCATGGTCTTGGACTTACTTCATATGAAAGAAACCATAATGTAGTTTGTTGGTTAAATGTTTTTACGCCAGGCACGAATCGCAGATAACTTCACCCTAGTCGAGAATAGGCGGGCGCTGATGACTGTGTTCGCTCGACTCCCTAAAACGGGTTCAAGTTGCACTTGTACTTTCGAATGGCCACACACTCACCGCCGCCCACGGCGGATCAGAACGGCACCGGTACCCGCTGTCCGACGTGACGGCACAACCGCCGTGTGCCGAGAGATGATATTCAAGTTGCCCGGCGTTCGGCGTCCCTGCCAGCAGAATATCCCACGTTGGGAAATCAGTGGTACCGTCACAAGGGATATTCCGGACGCCCACGGAACGTTGGCCGGGAACACGCTCGCGGGTGCTGAGGAAGGATGAACGCAGATTCACCACAGGTCCCAGGATCCGTGTGCAAATCGCATCACCCTTCTCATCATCCTATTCTCTTCCGCACTGATTAGGTTACAGTCATGACGCACATGTGAAAGGGCCCGCGGAGAGTTGCCTTCTTGTCCTGTGAGGTTATGGATCTCCCCCCTTGTGATTGAATCTCGAGGGCCATCTGATCGATCAGATGGAAGTCGGTACCGACTTCCAACTGCATGTTACCCAGAGCTAGTGGCAGTCAGAGGCATTCCTCTTATACAACATGGGTTGCACATGCTGCACCTCCCGTGTACTTTTTGGTAGCGTGCCAGAGTAAGGATCCTTATAATCGCATGCTGTGAACGAAAAGTTGGCTGCAGCAGACTAATACAAGTCGGTTGCCCTGATCGGTGGCTTTCAGCAACAAACTCTATCGAGTGAACTCGCGGAAAAGTTCAAGAAATGAAATTAATGGTGCTACACACGCACGCGTACTAAAATAAATCCGTGTTCCGAGATGGTGGAGTACTCACCGGCGCGATCTCAAAAGTTTGGCCGGTTCCTTGACGCCTGACGGTCTCCAGGGCACTCTCGAAGTTGTTCATACCTGGTAAAAATTAAAACAAGTTCGCGTTGCCCATGGATTCCCAGCATGCCTCGTGCGACGCGTAACCTAGGGTGTGGAGTCGAAATAACAACGTCTCCAGGGGTTGGTGTGCGAGGCCATGTCTAGTCGGCGCCGCCGCCATCGTTTTTCACTGCAAGTAGATCCCGTGGCGACATTGTCCTAGAAGCAGGGCTCTGGGAGAACGATGTAATCACTAAGCGATACAATTCATGAGGCTAATTTAAGTGGCCCTCCAGGAGTGCTCATGGCGCGTACCTGTTCAGATCTGCAACAGAGGTATGCAATTATGGATCCGAGCACGCCACCCTGTCCTGACACTCTCACTGATCGAGCTTTTGCACGGTGTATCTTGTCGCACGGTAACCTACAATGGACTCGTCAGCCATATGGGTCTGAGTGTCCTATGACTCACTTGCATCAAGTATGGGTGAGGGGTAACTTACACACAGTACGTCAACGGTCGTATCACTACAACGAATGTGAGAACCATAACGCTCCGTGTTGTGTATTGTATGGTTGTTGATATGTCAACTGGACAACAAGAGAGCTTCCCCCTTAAGGGACTGCAGGCGAATGCTGTGGCCACTATACGCCAGGCTATCAGTACCCTCCGTGAAGGGGAAAACGGTGGCGCTTGGCAGGTGACAGATTTGACACCAGCCCAGGTCAGGTCCATGGTATGTTGAATTCCGAGTCATGCTTGGATGACGTAACGCCACAGATAGCACAGCTACCTACATTATCAGAACCTCACAGGAAACCGTTCGGGTGAACTCTGGCAAGGTCCCCGCGTCAGGGTAGGTATAGAGGTAAGTAAAACAAGCTCTCGACTCAACACGAGTGAGCCATTCTATGGCGATGCGCTCCAACTGAAATTGGTAAAGCGCCCAGGAACAATAGGATCGCCACCGACATACGTGATCGTCTGTCTCTGTCTGTCTGCGTTTGGTAACGAGTCTCGGTCAGATTCCAAAGTAAGCAGAGTGCCCCTGCCTCTACAGCGTCCGGCCGGATAGCCTATCGTATCGGTGAAATTCTACCCCTTTGGAGTCTTTCCCTGGCTCAGCTATAGTTTGAAGACGTCGCTCGACAACCCTGGTGTGTGCTTTGGGGAGCGGTACTCCTGTCCAGACGGAGGGTTTCAATGGCGAGAAACATACGTGGCGGTAAGCGCTGGTTGATGCTCTTCGATCCTTTTTTCGTTTTGCCAACTTGCTCCCTCGAGACAGTAATCATCGCATGGAAGGAAAATGATTCGGTTCGTCGCAGGCGATGGACCGCCGCCAGTGCTGGAACATACGCCAGCGCCGTCGTACTCCGGACACTATCGAGAGAGCCAAAAATGACTCGTACAACGATACCGATCACGGGAAGAGCCGACTGATGGTGTACCCTCCATCAGTGTCATCCGAGCGTCATGTATTAACGCAGCACCGAATTTCACATTCGTGTTAACGCAGTCACCCCGAAATAGCAAATGGACTCTATTCAATGAGATTCTGGACGAATGCTTCAAGGAGGAGGGCAGCCTTTTCTACGATTTCCCTTATTGCGAAAGGTTGCACCGTAAGTTCTATTCTCCTGTCCAATTTTTGTTGGCTACTATGTACATTTTCAACACGCAGCCGAGCCTCACCGCCTTCCATACCCAGCTGCAGCTTCCCCAGGATGACACCCGCTCTATTTGATCAAGGGAACTTCGCCACGATCGACATTTGGAATGGCTTTCTTTATCTTCCAATCATCCGGATAGTCTCAAGGTCGCGGTGGGCGAGCCATCGTCACGAGTGATCTGTTCTGTTTTGGGGGGGGTTACAGGAGGACGTGAACTTTCCATCGATGTATAACCCTTTCATCTAATCCTCAGCCGCGCACAGAATCTCTCTTTGTAGCTGTTAGACCCCCCCAAACAATCTACCTCCAAGTATTGCCTGTGCCGGTAATGGTCGTAGGTCGGCCACTCATTCTGCATCTGCACGATGAAGAGATGGGACGAGGAAATAACGTAAGAATTGTATGGTCAGTGTCGTGTGATTGCTCTCCAGCATCAGGACCGTATTCCACCCCACCGGGCTCGATAGTCTGGATCTCTGCAGTGGGTGGCCATCACTCTCGGTGGCAACTCGAGGAAGTCTTGACCTGGTCGACACCGATGTTCATATTGATGCCCAGACTCAAGGTGAACGACTCGAACAACCGTGAAGCCCATTGTATCACGCACAGCTATTTATTCTTTGCGCTTCCAGAATCTAGCTGTCCTTTGGTTATATTACGAGGGTTTGGTCATACAAAGTGCTATCGAGTGAAAACATGTTTCTTCTGAACACACCAAGCCGTCCCCAAATCTCGACGACGGAGGCTGCCGCCAAGGGCTTTGCAGCTGCGAGAGTCGGAATCTCGATGACACCATCTGATGGACGTTACCACAGCTCATTTGACGTGGTAACCGCGATCCGTCCTTCCGTTTCTAGCTCGCTCTCGATGAGAATTTGAACATGAGCGGATCACCACGAGGCAGAAGAAATCCAAGAATACTCGGCCATTGCAGTTCATTTGGGAAACCTCCCCGGGTTCCTGCGTTCAAGAATCTCTGTTTGGGTACGAATGTTTCCTGGGCGTCAGGGTCAAACAAGGAGCGCAATGAAGTTCGTAGACGTGCCCGCGCCTTTGATTGTGGTTAGAGGTGGGCACGTATATATAACTTCACGGCAGAAGAAAATGATACATCTGTGGTCTGGTCGAATGGGAGCGTAAATATACCGTACCGATACGCCATGAAGAGGTATGTGGGAATGAGCGCCGGCCTTGTGGTTGTGAGGTCCATCCAAGCGTGTCACATTGATTGCCTTCCAAAGTACCGAAACCGCATCGCAATGAGGTTAGAGGTGGTGTTTACAGTGTTTTCTGGACCAGTAAGTCGGCCATGTTGATATAATGAAGAGGAAAAGATCAATTCACCTGGTGACGAAGCTCCCAGTAAGTCTAGAGTAAGAAGATGCGAGCGCGAGGCTTGAGCTGTCATTCGTCAGAAATGATGAAAATAGATCCGCCACGCATAGAAAGATGCCGCTTGAACCTTGACTTGAACCCTCAATCCGATGCCACCTCAAGATGCCACCACCGCACCTGTAACATGGTGACGGGCTTGTGACATCGCTTGTGGTTCGTTCTCCACCTCGGTTGCATGTTTCAACCACCGGAGCGCAGATCGTGCCTGCGATAGGAAAGGGTTATCTTGTTATCTGACACGTTGTCTGCTTACCCCAATTTCTGGCCAGCTAATACACGGTCCGCGTGTTTCGAGGGTACCGATTTGCCCTTCCCAGCCCCAACTAGTCCCCAAGCGAGCCCTGAGTCAAATTCTCAAAGGTGATGTGCCATGCGGCGAGTCACGACCAGAGTTTGATTCAGAAGACCTTCGCTCGTCGGATTAGGATCGGAAAGTAACATTCATTGACTCGATGTTGCGCAGGGCGAAGGAACGCTTGGAATATCGGAACAACCTAGGTGTGAACCGGCGGTTCAGGATTATTTGGCTGACGTGGCTCATCAGCTGCTGGCAAGCGCTAGCATGAGCAAGTATAGCAAGTATGAGACCAGCCTATGCGTGATTTCAGTGCCCCACCTTTCATTTCGGCTTGGTTTTAGCCCTTGGAAATGACGTACAATACAGTGCTCAAGTCGCATCGCTCTTTGATGGCTGTGCAGCCTGGGCTACACCAGCCAGTCAAACACAAAGACCACGAACTCACTCATTCTCTAGTGTTTGTATAGACACACACTGTTCGGATCATATTCGATACTGTACATCGTCAACCAAGACACAGGACGTGGAAGCATAACACGTTATATGAATCTTACAACATCACCAGCGACAGGACAAATATAGAACAATCAGAGTGAGGGGAACGCATGATGCGGGACAGGGGCAGGAACAAAACATGAGAGCGCATAGGGAAGAAAAGGTTCCATAAATGAAAGAACTGCAGATCATGATATCAGTCCGGTTTGTCCAGTCCGAGGGAAAAGTTTACGAAGGGGTCACTCACGAACGTGAGTTTTCAAAGGTTAATCTATCTGTGGGCTAAATTTCTCAGTATGCAACGGTAGGGAGACAATCCGATGCATAGGCGCGGATGCAATCATTTCCGAGCCCGGCAAACTGGTCGTTGTCACTGGGATAGTGATACCCAGCGTTTGCGCCGTCCACGTAAGCACCGTACTGCGGCGCACACCAATCGTAGACGTGCGGTCCTCCTGCATACTCGTTGATAAAAATAGGCATCTGCTCATGCAAAACTCCGCACTCAGCCCAGCTCTTCGGTGCACAATATGCGTTCTGCGTATCTCGGATGTAAGCAGAGGGTGCTTCCTTATCAAAGTCTGCATTCGTAGAGCAAAAGTCGTACGCTGCGAAGGGTTGGTCTTCCACGGGAGAGATAGATGGTGTATGCAGAGTGTAGGCCAAACCTGGACATTCGGGAGAAGGCGGAAGTCCGATCGAAGTCTCGAGGAGATTGTACGGCTGAAATGATTACGTGCCTAAGAGATAATATTGATAACCGACATGTGATCGGTACTCACGTCGTTCCAGCGTGCTGGTACGCCTTCTCTAAGTACGGATGGAAGCACCAGGGGAGAAAGGCTTCCGATAGAATCCGTTGATACGGCATGGGTGAGGTCTTCTGTTTGTTCACTATTGAATGATGATGGGCATGCGCTCTGTTGAGAATCCGCAATGTCGTACGAGACGTCGGCGAAGACGCTGTCAAGCGAGCCGTGGCGATGGTGGGAGGACGTCTGGTCCGGGGAGGATTGACATGCTGGAGCGGAGAGCGAACGCTTGAACATCGCAGTGAGTGGGATCCGGAAACGGTCGTCACGACAGGCGTCGGGAGTCTGAGCGCGGATCTGAAGGGAGACATGGCCATCATATCTATTCGCCGGGACATACCCTTGGTCGCCAGATGGGGCGGAGGCTTTGGCTCCTGTGGTGGAAATGACCTGCCCGCGAATTTCGACTTCGTCCGCCACCGCCACTTCCCTCTGTTCATCTCCGTCTTCCTTCTCAGTGCCTGTTCCATCTTTGCACGCACCAGTCTGCCCACCAAGCCCTTTACCGGCACGGTCCTCCCATTGTCTCACCGCATCCTCTAGATCCACTCCCGTTTTCCCCTCCACCAAAAGATCTGCAATTATTGCACATCTCTCGTCACCACTTTTCGCCTTCTTACCTGTAGGATCTGCCTTGACTTTTCGTCCAGCCTGATTTGTTCGTTTTCTAATAGACGCTTGAGGGCCATCCTTGACTTTGAGCTTGGCAAGTGCATTGGCTCCGGGTCTGAAGCGCCAGTCGGGATATCGTTTCCTATGTTCCGCCTGTGCGACGAGCGCCTTTGCCTCCCAGACCTCCCTCTCTTCACGAGGAAGAGTCTTCCAATATTTGCCTGCAATACAATCATAATGCCACACGACTAGTGATGACAAACACGAAATGCTTACCGATGATCTTTGAGAGAGTACTGTGGTTTCCCTCCACCTTTTCCGGAACTTGCTGGCTACGGATGAAAGACGATCTGAAGAGAATAAAGGCATTGGGTGGGCGTGGGATATAAGAGGCGTCTCGCTTCTTGCCGTGACTCGCGCGGTCGGGTCCTTGAAATGTTATCTGGGTCTCAGGGAGCTCGGCGAACTCGGCGGGAGATGCGGGAGCTGGGACTGGGTTCTCCCAGAGTGTTTCGAATGGAACGGTGGGATCCGCGCTCAGGGCGGTGATGGGTGTCATGTCGGTGAAGAAGGTAAACGTCATTGATGGATTCGGGTTGTCGACGAGAGCTGGCATTCCGTCTGGTAAGGTCTCGGATGAGAATGGATGAAGGACATTCCAGAGTGTAGGAAAAGCGCACCGTCGTCGTCCGGGTTACATTGAGGGACATCGTGTTCGGGGATCGTGGGCATGGCGAGTAAAGATCTGAGGATATAGCTAACTATTGTGGAACAAAAACGAGCAAAGGATTAGGATGCCAATAGATCAAGGATGGGGAAGTGATGATGAGGGTACGCACAGGACGGTGTTTGAGCGTCTAGAGGAGTGTCAGCAGGTTGACCGAGCAGGAGTGGTGCTTTATTCTCTCTTTGGTAACTGGGGCAATGGAATGGAAGACTCGAGCTTTCTCGGCCGGTCAGTTCCCACCGAAACTAAAAAGTTCCCGGACCTGAGCGCCTGAAGAATCGCCGGGCGACAACTTTTAGAGACATTCTCTCCGGCCCACGGGACATAAGTAACATAGCCGGTAACCGTCGAATTCTCGAAATTCCGCTAGAAATTCACGGGATGTCTCGTTTCATCAAGAATCGTTCTGGAGACGAGTTACTTAACTGGGTCTGGTCCCCTCCAGAGGTACGGAAGATTTCGTCGCTTCAGTCAGGAAGTCAACACGTTCAAACTTCTGCTCCTGCGCTTTCAAGAGAATCCATGGAAAAAAAAAAAAAAAGTACGATGACAGCGTGCCCTGTCGGCAAATGCGACAACTATTACTGTAAGTGGAAGTAATAATTTCCGCAAGTACGGTAAACGTCGGTCTGTAATATGTACACCTTTGCTTGATGCGACCTCGAGGTATCCTCGTGGATGACCCCCCCTGACAATTGGGAGAAAACTTGCTTTATTTGCAAGCCTCCATCTTTCAGCCGCTCTTCAACCTGCACGGTCCTGCAACATGCGCTTGCTGCGTCGGATCATTCGCGAAGTGCCGAGTCAGAAGTACCCCGTTGCAAGGGTCGATGAGTCCGTGGTCCACGCAAGCCCCGCCCTCCGAACTCACCGCCAATTTGTCAATAATCACCACAAACCTAGTCGAACTATGGGCCAGCCGGTCTCCGTATCTGTCCAATCAGTGTATGAGATGTAGCAGGTTATTGGGTACGGAGCGATGTACTATCCTCCATTCTGGCCTGGGTATTACTGCAGAGTCCGATTAAGATGGCGCATTGGTGTGTCTGCCGTCTCACGTCTGGTTTCTGCTGCTCTACCCGGTTGCTACCGTCGCGCCGTCTCACAAATCGACTCCCAGCTGGTCTCTCGCACCCGCGGAGAACACGGGATACCCTTCAATGCCTTCAACAACGATCTCGACCAGTCCCTGGCCGCCGCCCGAGCAGTACCAACCTCCACAGGATGGTGGATCTCGGGTGCGGTCGCTGCAAATTTTCTGCTTCGAGAAGTAAGCGACATGTTTAAGGATCAAAGCATGCCAGTGGCGCCTCATGCGAGCGCGTGCAGAGCTTCCGATGACCGCGCTCCACCCAGAGTAAAGATCATGACCAAGGAAGTTTCAATCACCTGTAATTAACGTTCTAAGTTATGTTTGACTGTTCGCGGACACAACCCTCTTAAACTAATGATGAAACAGGTCTTTCCCTATGTCCGAATTTCGACAAATTGGAAAATGTACGTGGCCTCCCTCGACTAAACGTTCTTCATGGTTTCTCAATCAAAATATTCCTATTTCCTGCCCATTTGGCAATAGTCATTCCTTCCTACCATCTCATCACAAACCCTTTCGAGCTGTTGCTCCCTTGCTGATCCTCTAATGTCGGTTATAGGGAATATACAATCGAGTTCACCGTGGGTTACCCTCGATCACCGGAGGTCTTACAACACCTATTTTTGTCTCGTTGTGTTCCTCACAGAGCCCGAGTAAGTCATTATAGAGCATTTAGCCTAGGTGTTAAATGTTTCCACAGACATACCTAAACGACGTTTGCCTCGAGGGAAAAGTACCATCGTTGATGGTAGGAATCTTACCAGCCGAGCTTCGGATTCCCAACGAGATCCGCGACCTTTTTTCAGCCTGCAGTGCAGATTGTACTCTATTAGCAGTGTCAACTGACCCACTTGTCCAGCCTCCATGATCAGTGAGATAGGCTCCACGACCTGCAGCCGGCCATTTACTTTGAGGACACTGCGGTTCTGTGACGTATGTTTGATATCGATGACATCACCTTTTCAGCGCTGACCCACAAGCGCACACCATCCGTCATAAAAACGCTTGACGCACTTCACCCATTGGCCGCAGGTATTCGACAAGTTGAACGCGCCTTATCGGCAGATTGGCCGTGTAACGCAACCCCTATGAATCCGGCCTGAAACCGTAACGAGCCAATACTGCCCTAGTGCCATCATCTAAAGTCAACGTGCTCCAACTTCTGAGTCCATTGAACTCATGTATAAGTCAACTAGTCCAACGATTTGCCCGATGGGACCCACTTTGGCAGGCATGAGGAAGTCACACCTGGCCCCACCGGAGCCGAGATTAGGCGCCGTCCCTCCTATCCCTTTGCGAAAATCCAGCGGCGGTACTCGTCACAGTTGCACTATGTACAGCAAACTCTGATGGCCCACCTCCTTTACCGCTTCCGATGGGGCGGCATCTGGCGATTATCGGCTGCAACATTTCCACGGCCTGCCGTGCAGAAAGACTTGTCCATCTGCTGCGCCAAGACCGTTCAACGGACACTGACTTCGGTTGATCTCAGCTACCTCCGCTCTTCCTAGACCTGTTCCGACATTTCCGTTGGGCGTAGTTGGTATGGAAATTATCAGGCGGTTGCGGGGGGAATCGGGAGTTATGTATGCCCTGCTTCGTATACTGTCACTCACACTTCGGGCAGCTGTAACTTAGGGTCATGATGGAGGTATAGTCAGCAGTGTGCTAGGAACATGTTGAGCTGTCCCATTCATCCCCAATTGCGTTGGTGTGCACGCCCATCTGTACCGCGGACACTACGCCTCACAAATAAACGAAACAGTGATTCTCTCTCTGGCTCGATTTTCGACAGACAGGACAACGTACACGTGATGTCCGCCATTTCTCTTTGATTCTCAGTCATAATCCGTCAAGTCCTCCTGCCCCTTGTAAGATGACACCCACTTGTTCACACCACCCGCCATTACGAACGCCTTCGAGTCTGTGTTTCCTTGCCGATCCAAGTAATCCTGGTACCTAAACGCACAACTGTGAATCAACCCCCCCTCTCGGTATGAGAATCATAAAAATACCATTTGGCACACCTCGGCGCTCGGCCGTTGGAGCTGCCACAATAGAAGATCACCCGTTTTGCGTCCCGGTGTTCCTCATAAAACCTGGTCAGGTCGTCATAGAAAGTTTGGGCTGGCTGCTGGACACTTCCGCGGACGTGGCCTCCCTATTCAGTTGTCACCCTTCGGGCAAACACGCAATCGCAGATGACACAGGCACTTACCGCATGGTCACCACCCCTTACATCAACTACAACAAAATCTTTCTCGCCGACCTCCGGGTTCCTGATGAGATCCACAACGTCTGCACATTCCAAGTTGCTCGGGGATGACACCGGGGTCGGGTACGCGTCCCACCAGCTCTTGAGGGCGGACTTTGGCACTGAGTGAGCGACGGCAGAACCGTCTGTCTTCATCGCATAAATGTGGTAGGATACTTTGGAATCCAGGTGTGGGTGTTGGTCAATGGAAATGAGATACTGCTAGCGTAGTGCTCACCGGCCCACTCGTTTAGATCTCCAATGTCAGCGGAAGCGGATGTCCCACAACATCCAGCTGAGCCATTTCTGGTCAAGTCTCCACTGTCAGAGGGAGCACAGCATCCAGTCAAGCCGTAGACATTGAGATCACTCGGATTCTCTGTGAATAAAACATCTGCCAACATAAACTTAATGTTAATCACACCACATCTTCACCACTCGCTCACCTTTGAAGCCCGCATCCTCCATCAATACGTGGTATTCTTGGAGAAGAATTGCGCCAGAGATACAACCGACATACAGTGCCATATTGGATCGCAAAGAGTCTGGGAAGGGTTTCTTGGCTATGATCTGTGTGTTCGTAAGAATATCATACACGGCCATGCCGAGAAGACCATACATCATCGATGCTAACACGTCCCCCAGGTTTGAGAATGCGGTGCACTTCTTGCATTATCTTTCGTTTACCCTCAGGCGGTAACAGGTTGAGCACGCAGTTGGACAAGATACAATCCACCGAGTTGCTTTCGATTGGTAGATCTCCGTTCAGCGCGGCTTTCACGAATGCAACATGGGGAGGCTTCAGGCCTTTGGCCGCAGCGTTGTGTCGGGCCCGAGCAATCATATCCTGGTATGTTCATACGGGTCAGCATATTTATATTTTAATCCCTGAGCCCATCGGACTCACGTCTGAGTTGTCTAGCCCGATGACTTGTCCGGTCGGACCCACTTTGGCAGCAGCAAGAAAGACGTCTATCCCACCACCAGAACCAAGGTCGAGTACCGTCTCTCCCTAAAAACAAAACGACAGTACAGTAACTTGGACGTTCACCCTGTTGATCATGAACAACAGAAGTTGATAGCCCACCTGCTTTATTGCTGCCAACGCAACAGGATTTCCACAACTCAATCCCATGTGTGCCTCCGCTGGGACAGACTGTAGCTCTTCAGGGGAATATCCAAACGCATTTGCGACACGGTCGGCATCTAGCAGTTGGAGGTTCCGTGATCATTGACATGGAAACAACAAGCGGTAGGAGAAAAACAGAGGATACCACGTACAGCCTTGATCGGCGCCTTCTCGGCCTTTCTTGCTATATGCTTCGTTAACGACATTCACCAACCTCGCTTCGTCATTTGGAGACGCTTTGTTAGAGCACCGGCTCATGGTCAGGGTTTGATATCGGGTTATCCACGAGCTATACGCAGGGCGGAAAGACCTGTGAATGTGAAAGTCCGACTCGATGAGAGGCCGTAATTTATATGGGTCGGCGGGTCCCCGGGGTTCCGCGAAAATAGGCTGTGCTATTCCCGCGAAAGTAGTATGTCAAGACGGGATCGTCGAGCCAAAGGGCCTAGTCGAAAGATTGCAAAGGCGCGCCTGCGGATGGGCTCTACAATCGCAGCATAGTCACCTTTCACCTCGATTCCCTGCGTCCACGACATGTTAGCGGATGCTGTATCTTGGGCTTCGAAGCTCGGAAGGTGCCACACCTTGTCAGTATCATGAACAAAAGGAGCCTGAGGTCCGTGCACTGCTGTCTTTGGTCTTTGTAATCTGGTCATTCCCGACAACTTGCATATCTGCTTTAGTCATCCAATTCACATGCATTGACGGCTCAAGTCGATGAAGCTCATGGCATTCCCGAAGCCAAAACGAACTGTGGGTGAGATATTTGGCGGGGTAAGCCACAAAACTCTCTGTGTACGTACCAGTTTAAAGATCGTAGTCTGGTCGACGGTTTGTCTTGCCTCGGCAACCTCATAGCGGCCTGGCATCACAAACGGTTTCAATCCATGACTCGACAGAGTTCAAAGTTTGTCATGATCATTGAACGAGAGACGTCGGAAATATTGATCGATATCCTTTACCAGCGCATCACTTGTTCGAATCAATGTGGACATCAATCCACAGGGACCGGAATAGACAAGGGGGACTGCCAAACCTGTTGGGGTCAATATGTGGTCCATTTCGAATTATCAGCTGTCACCCAAATGATCGTCACTTTTGGCCATCCTGGCGAGCTCGGTGAGGTATGTGACGCACTTGTATGTAGAAAGGCGATCTTGTGCCTAGTGGCCCAGATAATCAAGTTGTCAAAGGCAGCCTGGTCTACTGAGCCCTGCTCAAGTTCTTCACCGTCGAGTCACTCAAATTAGCACACTGTTGTCATTGAGACACTCGAACTAATTTCGGCTTTATTGTTGCCTCCCCAGCGAGACTGACGGGTTATCATTGTTAGCGAAGTCACCGAGACAGGTAAAATGAATTGTCAAGGTTGACAAGGGAATTCATGACAATAACTACGCAACTCTCGACACTCTTCGCCCAGACCCATTCCGACGCAACAGGGCCATTGAGGTATTGATCTCTGCTCTGGGACGTCCGCAAGACTCGCAGTGGTCATCGATTTATTCAAGAATGACCCATGGGGTAATGCTCTCGTCCTTGGTTCTGTTGGTTGTTTTGATTTCTCTCGGCAGATGTGACGATCCATCAATGTGACAAGGATGGGGTTCGACCTGATGTGATAAGGGTGTATCTACGCTTCAAGGTAGGTGATATGGGGATCATATCAAAACTGGGGCATATTGCAACAGTCCCTGGTGCCACTGCCTAGTACTGACTCTATATCATGCATCACCATGACTACATCCGCATCTAGTTTTTGCCACTTTACACCTTGGGTACACGGGCACCATTCGGAGAGGATTGGTTACTCCGGTCGCTTCATGAACCCGGGAAGAGATCGACCCGGGAATCAGCGCAGGACGATTGCAAGATTGCAACTACTCACGCACACATCCGTCCTCTGCGACAAGTCAACTCTCGCACGACCTATCACCGCGCAACCGAGGTAAGCTAATCATTCGGGATCTGTTCGGCTCGCCGGTGTCTACGGATCGCGTTGCGATGATGAAGGACCGGCCAATGCCGACTGCAATTGTACAAAGGGGACCTCGCTTGAGGTAACTTTTGCTACCAAGTACCGCAGTCGTGGGTTGTGGGGCAATCCGCCGTTGACGAGGCAGACATGGATGGTGTCGACACGCACGGCCATATCCAAAGAGCGTCCCTTTTGTCGAGGGATTGTGAGCGATGAGATCGGAAATGTGACGAATGGCACCGTAGAGATTGCGTATGATTCTGAGCAGGTCATTCGTAGAGTGATATTGGCTGATTCAACGATGCCCGGAACATAGCTCTGTTAGAGGGTCTACTGATCCAACGGGAGTGCCGAGGGAATGATGCACGTCCGTAGTTTTGGTTATCCAAAGGACAACCTGTGCAAGCATCGATCAAATGAACTGGGTGTTGTGCGGAGAGCGGGCGTGATCTCGACATTGGCGATCGAGAAAGGGAACGAGGTTGTTCAGATCCGTTCCGGTAACCAAGTGAAAGCTCCGTGCAGATTGGTAGAGTTCGTTCTGTGTTTCCTCGCGGCCTCTCATGAGGGC
>JBBPJV010000611.1:0-18479 GCA_038088915.1 Sutorius aff. eximius
TGCATTTGGGATGCAAGGCTGCTTACGGATCTCGATGATGAGGGCAACGATCTCTGCCCACGAATCGTGGTTCCATTCGTCGTTGCAGTCTAGGGCGCGTCGGAAATATGAAAGGTGAGATGAACCTCGTGACACTCACATTGCGCAGCTTGTTGTTCATTCAGGCGGTTCGTCGGATTCGTACCCCAAATTCCGAACACCTGCGAGAGAACTTATCAGCCGTCGAATGGAGAATGATCTCAAGGCACGCACCGAACCGATTGTTCCCGTCTGTGCAATCGTGGTACATTCCGTGATCAAGTCAGACTGCAAACATCCATGAACACCAAGACCAATCGTTGTTGAAACCACCCACCTTGAACACGAAATGCGTCACGACTCTCATGACCGCAATCCCGATCACGAGCAATGTACTTAACGCGCACAAGAACGCATAGAATTTGATCATTGTTAATCGTTGCTGGACTGCCATGAGACCCGGTATTTTCAACTCTCCCACTCTGGGACGTACCGTGGCTGCAGCGATAACCCCATAGATCTGAAATCCGCATGCGGCAGCGTACATGACGCCCTGTGCAATCGCCAACGGAGCGAGCTTGGGTAGGTCATCTGGGGGGACACGTCATCATTCGTACGTGAGCTGGATGTGCGGACTTACTGCTATCGGCGAGCTGGAGCTCTCGAAAAGATGACACCTAGAGATCTAGTCAATACGAATGTCCCGCATAGATATGCCACGACATACAGTCCTGAAAGCGAACGTACAAATTGGTGAACATGCAGTTCTACATCAGGCCTGGAAGCTTACCACGCGAGCGCCCATATGGCTGTAATTGCAGACACTACAACGCGGTGAGTAAAACCCCTTTATGCGACCGACATGACCTACTCGCAATGACGACAGGCCTCAGATCTCGCCCATAAACCCTCGTCACATACCGATACGCAGGCGGCGCTTCTACGGAGAGCCTAAGTTGAACGTCAGATGAAAAGGAAAGACACTCACCACTTAGGGGAACACGTTTTGTAGCCATCGTCCAAAAGTAAAAATGTCGTCCAGATGGTCGTTCGTGAGCAAGAAAGACCCTCACGGCCTCGTGGACTGCGGGTCAGGGTGGGCAGTGCAAGCAGCACGTCTGACATCACCCTTCCCACGCCATCAAACCCTAACCCAACACATGTACACTGACTTTACCGTTTCAGGCCATTTCAGACACTTGTCCAACTTGTCACCGTCCAAGGTAGTAATACTTGCATACTTACAGCTGTGACACTGGATTTTCACCCGATTATACAGTCTCAGTTGCGGTCATTTATGCACAACCATATGCTGCTGAAACAGTGTTGGAAGCAGCCTACTATCGGTACGCCGCTGGGTCTATCCTACCCATGAAGCTCAGGGCTGCATAACTCGTAGGGTGCGAGTCACTGGAAGATCAATCACTGATCATAAATCCTAGGTGGGCTCTGGGTTTGTCGTACGAGTGATCAGTTCCCCAATAATTACCCAGAGTCTATTCAATTACAGTATAGTCGACCAAAATCGTCCTTGCATCAAATGACAGAGATAACAATTAACCGCCTCTGTCACACACACCCCTCCCGATCATCCACCCAATGCGTCGGCGTGGGTACGCTCGGTCCACCAGAATCTGAAAACGGGTCCTCATCATGGGCCTCCACAGGCAGATACGACCCGCGCTTATCCGTCGGCTCTTTGCTCTTTGCGAGCGGGACTGGTGGGGAGAGAAACACCGGTACGTACAGCCCATCGCACGGTGGGTTGCAGCTCGCGGTATGGTTCCCCCGCCGGGTTTGCGAGGAGGGTGGGCGGGCATTGGCGGAGCCGGACGGGTCGAAAGATTGGCGGTAATATGCGAACGCGACGGCGGTGAAGAATAGTCCGGCCACTGTTTGGACACGGCTGAGATTTTTTTCTTGTATATAGAATAGAAGACTACTTACGTGTCCCGATGACGAGGGCGACGATCTCTGCCCACGAATCGCGGTTCCATTCGTCGTTGCAGTCTAGGTGTGTCGGGACTTTGAGACAAGATGAACGCCACGAGACTCACATTGCGCGGCTTGCTGTTCATCCATTCGATTCGTCGGATTCGTACCCCAAATTCCAAACACCTGCGGGAAAACCGATTACCAGTCGCACGGAAAGCGGTCTCAAGACACGCACCGAACCGATCGTTCCAGTCTGTGCAATACCAGTACACTCCGTGATCAAATCAGACTGTAAATATCCGTGAGTACCAAGACCAACCACCATAGAACCGTCACCCACCCACCTTGAATGCGTAATGTGTCACGACTCTCATGGCCGCAATCCCAATTACGAGTAACGAACTCAGCGCACACAAGAATGCATAGAATCTGATCATCGTTAGCCGTTTCTGGATCGTCATGAGACTCAGTATTATGTTTTCTCCGATGAGTGGGTCAGGGACCTACCGTGGCTGCAGCGATGACCCCATAGGCCTGAAATCCGCATGCGGTGGCGTACATGACGCCTTGTGCGATCGCCAACGGAGCGAGCTTGGGTAGATCTTCTGGGGTAACCCGTCATCTCTCGTACGTGCGCCCGATGCGCAAACTTACCGTTATTGGCGAGCTTGAGCTCTCGAAAAGATGACACCTAGAGATCTTGTCAAGACGGGTGTCCCGCACAGATATGCTACGACGTACGGTCCTGAAACCGAGGTACAAATTGGTGAGCATGCTGGGCCTGGAGGCTTACCACGCAAGTGCCCATATGGCTGTAATCACACACACTACGAAACGCAGTGAGCATATATCCTTTATGCAATCGTCACAACCTACTTGCAACGACTACAGGCTTCAGATCTCGCCCATAGACCTTCGTCACATATTGATACGCTGGTGCCTCTACAGACGGCCTAAGTATAGCGTTAGGCTAAAAGGAAAGACGCTCACTACTTGGCGGAACGCGTTTCGTAGTCATTGTTCAAACGGGGGGGTGAAAATGTCGTCCAGATGGTCGTTCGTGGACTGAAAAGACTTTTGAGTCATGGCCTTCACCGACTGCGGGTCAGGGGACTCAGGGTGATCCGTGGGCGGTGCAGCGTGTTGGCTTTTCACAACACAGGTATATCCGACGTCACCATCAAACCCTGAGTATTTGAAGCAGCTTGCTGACCCCACTGGCAGGGAGTCTCTACACTGCTCGCCAGATAACACTGTGATGCAGCCCACTCATTTACAGCACTCACGTAAGCCTATCGACCACGCACATGTACATATTTGGTCCTGGTCCTGACACCTGCTCCCACACTGATCCCCTGTAGCGCTAGTCAACGAAAACATATCCCATGTATGAAGCCTCCTACATGATCGGAACGCCACTCCTATTAGTATGTTCCTGACGCTGGCTTATCACGCGCTTCCCTAGATCATCTGTGAACGCCGCCACCACATGTTCATGGTTTGGTTTCTTCATGGCCTGTCTGCAGCGCCCACTGCCCCTTTGGCACCGTATTTCAGTAGCATTACGTTCACAAATGCCGGGACATTTACTACATCTGGACCGCTCTTCGCCTGCAGCACTACTGTCGTTTAGGCTTGTCCTATGAAATCGAAAACTTTCAAAGCAAGATAGTCTTGAGCGATGTCACATTCATCGGAAGACTAGCTAGTCGACCATGTATCGGGGAAAATAAAAGTATATTCATTGTACCATTGCACATTCTCTGTACCGACAGACACTTTCAGGGCATCTTCAGGAACACGCACGGGCATAGTGAAAGCCGAGAAGAGGTCCAGTGGAGATCGCTCCGAAGTGGGTCGCAGCTGCCGAGGTTATATTGATTTCCAAAGATGGCAATGTTCACATGTCGGAGCAGGATCGTCGCGCGAGCCGGCGAGATCTCAGAGTGTTGCGGAAAGAGCGTGATCGTTGACAGCGGGAACGGAGAGATGTGAGGTTGCGCCGAACGATCACCATGAAGAATGGAGCGGTGTTCGACAGTCAGGGGGGTGACTCAATTATGTGGGAACGCCCACCTGTTTGATTGATGATATTTATCGTCCAGACAGCGCATCATCGACACGCACCCGAGGTAACAGAGAGCGTTGACTTATGCATGATCTTTACCCTTGTGGCACGGGTCTGATGCACAGTCTGGTGGGAATTAATGATCGGGAATGGTGATTCCACCAAGTTGGCGCGGAGTCCTGGTCCATGAAATCACTTCCGACAAGATTTTGAATCGAGGTCCCCCAGTCACTGTAGCACCTTAGCAGCATGTCATAGATCTTGAAAAAAGCCTTCTTTCCTTGTGATCATGAGCCAAAGTCACCTTTCTGTACATTGGGATCTCATGCACATTTACCTGACCCCCAGAATAACTGTCAGAGTACCCTTTGTTCATCAGCAAACCAGCCCTTGTGTTGGCCGACGTCAAAAGATCTGGATAGCCACCACAGAAGGGTACCTAATAATACAAACTTGTACAAAGAAATAGGAGAAATGCGACTCAACCTTTTTCAGAGCCTCACAGCAAATCATGGCACCTGTCATAACATGACAGAAAGGTCCCCCCGCGCAATCGAGCACAGGCCACAGGTGCTGTACAGATTAGGAAATCCTGTGCAGCCTAGGGTAATCTACGAGTCGCATGGCTCCTACGGTACCCACAGCTAGCCTGTTTTCGCTAGGGATGGATGAGGCCCGAAGGCCTGAGGCACAAGCCGCGGGAGAATGCTGCGCAGAACTGTGGTAACTGTATTGTCTAATTGAGCCGACCTGTGACACCAAGAGCGGCTCCGGGTCGCAGTGAGAGTATCAGTATGGGTCACCGAACCCGCTTGAGATCGTTGGCAAGAGTGAAGGAGCCCTGGAAGCTATGCAGAACGTCGACTCGTCACGAGTTTCTTGACAACAACACATGAGGTGATTCACGTCTTAATGGTTACTTGAGACTCGTGGACTTGCCAGCGCATGTCATTTTTAGGACGAGGGTCAAGGGTTGAAAAATGTACCTCAAGTTGGGCTGGGGGGCTGCATGAGGCATGACGACTGTTCAGCCCTGAATCGTACGCCATCCTGCCTATTACGATGAAACGAAACGAAAGCGAGAGTATGTTTGCTCCTAGGATCTAGTTCCGACGAAAAAACCTCTAATGGCCCGCGGGTACTTCAGGTTGAAGAAAAGCAATGCACTACTATTTGGAACCTTGGTGAGTGGTTCAACTACCAGGGTTGACACCAAGCCTATCGACCCAAGGCACTGGGATACCCTTTGGAGGAAGTCGGAGGATGTACACTACGAGTAAATCCCCCCTCTCTACCTGCACATTTGCTAACTTCCCCGATGGCACTGCGAAGGCGCTGCTCGGGACTGGTAGTTCGATGATAAACTGGTTATTCGCGATGGAGAACAATGCGCTTCTAGAGATCTATGTTGGTGAGATACCATCTTCATCCGGAATGCAAAGTGCTGCTGAAGATACTCGATTTCGATCCGAGTTCCCCCAGAGAAATCCGCGGATAGTATGATTGAAGCACTTGAAAGTTGAATCCCCACGAGACCGAAGAATCACCGAAGAAGGACCAGGCAGAAAGCCGCAGAGGGCTGCTAGCAAGGTTTCCGTGACTTCGAAGGCCGGTGGAGCGGCCGAGAGGGGGGAGACCGACCCCGAGCGGTGGTAGTGAAAGGCCTGACTATGATACTCTAAACAGACTCGGTTTACTCGACCCTAGGCGCTGACTCAGCTACACTGCCACATTGGGGTGCAAAAGGTGGTGAGAATAGCGTGCCCTCTGCTCGATGCGCTCCTGATCGACTGTGGCATTGGACAAGGATATGAATTCAGATATTACAGTACCATCCCAAAGCTACACGTCCCCACCAGGAGCTAACAGAAAACCATTTGCCATAACCTGTCCCTTTGAGCCCCAGTTCGATCATTGACATTCAAATTTGGAGGAGCCTCAGATAACAGACGAGTCGGGTTCTTTATGGCAAGTACCGTGGAACCATTGGGGCCGGCTATCGAAGGAGCTGAATTGAGCAAAGGACGGGAAGACAGCGTGAGCCTCGCGGAAAAGATCAAAGGTATCATCTCATGCTTGGCCAGCATCGGACGCCTTTGTGATGTGCCACATTTACTACCCCAAGAGCGCGTCCACGGGACCCTCTGATCACCCGGGCGGACACTCCGAACAGCCATCTTCTTCTACCCACCCTAGGGCGTCTGAAGGTTCGGAAGGTTATCCCTCCTGGCTCCCCAAGCGTCCTCCTCCACCAAAGGCATCGGCGGATGGGACTGTGACAATAAACAAGGAGCCAAAAACGACAAATAGACTCGTCTGATGGCGCTCAGTCTGGACACGGTTATCTACCATTCTCCGACTCGGAAGAGTCCTTACTACACATTGAGCTGCATAGACATCATAGCACTCAAGTCTAATAAATACCACGACAGAGGATGTACTACCGAATGTTATGCTGATCAAACCGACACTCAGTCGAGGGACATGATCGCTGTTCACCCGGATCAGCGCTGAAGCTCTGATTACCTGCCCCTCTTCCGTAGCGTGTCGTGAAAAGAATAATTGTCACAGAGGACTCCCTATGGTTGCAACGATTGACCAAAGACAAGACATACACATGTCTGTTCTGCACCAGAGACACTGGCACTGCCCGCCGGATGTACCTTGGATATAAAATTCGGGCCGACCTGGCCCCGTCAGCTCCCTGCCTAGCCTCACAAGCCGTCCAACGAAGAAGCGTCCCGACCAGTCCCGGAGTCCCGGTGCAATACGTCGGCATCGGCACGCTTTCCGAAAACACACCTTCCTTGTTCTTGCCCTCCCCGGACAGATACGACCCGCGCTCGTACTCTGGCGGCTCGTTCTTCGCGGGCCCAAGAAGTCCGGCTGGCGCGTTCCCCCTGTTATTCCCCCTCCGGTGGCGATCGCTGGCGGGGGTCGAGGGAACAGCGGTACGGCACTGAACAGCACTCCTACCGCTGTCCAGAAACAATTTCGATCACCCCACACAAACAAGCGGCAGCTGACGGATCGCGACAGCGAGGGCGACGGTTTCGGCCCACGAAACGCGGTGCCATTCGTCGATGTAGTCTAGGGACTGTCAGATCGTCGAAACGGGGTGGGTACTCTATATTCTAAATGCCTGCGAGGCCGTCGACCGAACATCAAGCACGGCAGGCTCGAGCCTACACGCACCGAACTGATCGTGCCCGACTGTGCGATCGCAGTACACTCTGTGATCAGATCAGACTGCGGACGTGGGTGAGCGCCCAACACCCGCTCCGTCACGATCAAAGACGCGATCAAGCGGCATCAGGGACCACCGTATACTGAATTTCAAGATCATGGCTGCCGCGCTTGCTACCATCAAGTCTGAACCCCAAAATATGCGTGTTGATAGTCCAGATATGGCGACTCCCTCTTGTGCTCCTGATTCCGTTCGTTACATGGGTACAAAGCCTGATAATCATCAGCGATGCTGATTATGAGGATGGGTAAGCAGGAAACGAGGTACAAACACCGATCATAACTCTGCAAATAAATCTGGGATGTTCGATCGTATCTGGGGAATCTAAATTACAATCACGGGAACGTACATGTGTCGCATAAGATTTGTGTCGAAGAGAAATCCATGAATTGATGCATCAAGCGTGCACCAATAACTCAGGCCATATCTAAAGTAACTTAAACAGGCGTACGTCGTCCTGGGAACGAACAATCAGCAGTGCGAGATGGCTCTCACACCTTTATGTCGTTGGGGCTGGACGAACGAAGAGATAGGTTGTGAAGTTCCACATCAGGTTCTACATCCGAACGCTGGACCAACCTGACACGAGATGCTGGCGCACTGATGCTACTTTCTCCTGTCGTAGACATCTTCGACGTAATCAAGGTGTTCTGATAGAGCCCAACTCGGACTACGATCAAGAGTGGTGTTATGACCTGACGAAATGGCTCAACCGGGTGCAAAAGGAGATTGACAATGAATGACTGCTACGTACAGCGAGTTGGGAGGCTACGTCGAGTGACGGGAGAGTGTACGGGAAAGGGCTTCCATGCTCAGACCCATAGAGAGCCAGCATAACAATCATTGCCCCCGAGAAAATGGCACCCGATTCGACGATAACGTATATGGAATACGAATAAGGGTTTCCTGGAGAGTGACTAGCACGGAAGGAAGCGACGTTCCGGCCCATCCACCAGAGGCGTGCAGCGATGGTCAATGTGACAGAGACGTTAACGATAAGGTCCAGCGTCCATGATGCGACAGTGAGGGGGATAAGTGTGTGCAAGTCGGTGGTTGGTATCGCGAATAAGACGGTATCTGCGTAAGCCGTGCCTGGAGGGAGTTTGTGAGGTGCTCAGATATGAAATAGTCCACCAACCAATGCACGCCAAGTCTAAAAGTATCTGCAAAAAATGAGCATAGTTAATGCTCGCGTCGAAGCAAGTATTCTTGCTTACAAAAAATATAGGGATCCTCCAATCACGATTGAACACGATGTATAGGCGCCAGATCTCACCGACCCAAGTCAGTCTCAATCTTCGAGTCGTCTCACACATACGCACCAGAACGATATCCTGCAAAAATGTCTTTGTTTGTAGTTAGCACAGAGTCATCGAAGTATGGTACGATCGTACCAAGGTGACATAAAGGGTATCCTTTAGTGTGCGCATGGGAAGTGTGTAACTCATGAAATAGATCGTGGCATAATCCCGCGTTCCGGGAGGAACATAGATGAATGCTTCTAGGAGTTGTCGCAGAGACGCTGCCACATAAGCAGTACAGAGAATGAATAGCAAGGTGGATGTCCACACAAGAACCCTGATGGGATGAGGGCATGTTCCGAACTGATTACGCAGAACAATGAACGCACCATCTACTAGACGTCTTCCCTTTCCTCAAAACAAGTAGATACATACACATGCCATACAACATGCAACTGCGAGGTTATTCATTGAATCCGGATTGTCTAGATGACTCAAGCCGAAGAGCGTACTTGACCCCTACGCCGCAGTGGCGTTCAGTACAATCCAGAGTAATGAGTTTGCCACACGTACCATAAAGCACCGTCTCCATCCAGATGGAGATCAACGATATTTCGTCCATAGGGGGGAGGGCAGCTGGGGTAGTTGCCATGATGCTTGCGGGAAATGTAACTTGCGAGAAGCATGCGGACGTCGAATGTTTAATATAGTGCCGAACGCAAGCACGGTCACATTAATTCGGCGAGGCAATGACGCGAGCGTTGCTCAGCGCGGAAATTACGAGTATCACTGCCACTAGGCACAGCACGATGCTGCACCCACCATTATTTTGATTAAACGACGGGCTCACCTGATCTGTTTTTTGTATGCGAGTCCTAGCCATGATCTCCATCCTGGATTGAAGACGATTTGGTGGACATTAGGTGATGATGTCTGATTGAATGCGGAGATAATGAGACTTGGCGAATTCACGCCGAGCAAAAGCGGAGTATGCATTCACTACCGATTAATTCAGCTTTGTCGTGCATACACTCTTTTTTTCCGTTCTGTCCCCGCGGTTGACATGCGACCTGGAACTTTGAAAAGGATTATTCTTCAGGAAGATCATGCGATTCCGACCGGTTGGCGTACCAGACGGGGTCCTCATAAAGTCCCAGATGAATTAGAAACAAACCTCGGATTGCCCGGGTGCCCCGCGCTTTACGATGTCGAAACCTCAAAACCCAACTTTTCGACCAAGTAGCTCTCCGCCCGAGTGTTGGGTTCGTCATACTCGGATGTTTACGTCGGTCGTGAGTGTAGCCTCGAGTCTGGGGCCGAGTTCAGACGAAGGGTATGGAAGGCTAGCAAGAGGTTTATTCCCTTTTCGGATGTACTAGTTTCATCGAAGTCAGACTTGGAATCAATTTATTCTATCTGCTGCTTGTCTCGTGGCCAACAGACTGAAAAAAAAAAAAAAAAAAAAGAACGTCGGTTGGGCTCGTCAGGCTACAATCAGTACAGAGCCTGGATCCCAACGCTTTCGTCGCCCTCAGAGAGTACATTCAAGGTCCTTGCAACTTGTTATGACACTGATCACGCGTCTTGGAACTGAGTACCGAGTACTGAGTACTGAACGTCTGAGCACCAGGACCAACCACGGATGAACCCGCCCACCCTAGTGCGAAGTGCGTCGCGACCCCCACGACCGCAATCCCGATCGGGGGTGACATACTCGGCGGACACAAAAAGGCGTAGATCCTGATCCATGGCATCCATAGCTGGTCCATCGTCAGACTCGGCTCTTGGACGAGCGGGCATGGGACGTGTCACGTACCATGACTGTGCCGTAGATCCCCAAGCACAAGTTGAAGGCAGCATGCGAAGCCGTACAGCGCAAAATGCTCAGGCTCTCGTCAACGGAGCGAGCCTGAAGAGGTCCTCTGAGGGGCCGTGTCATCTCGTGCCGCACCTACTATCGGCAAGCCAGAGCCCGTCGACGGACGACGTCTAGAAACCTCGTAAGGCGAGCGCGCGACGCGCGACATACGGCCCTGAAAGCAAGTGTGCCAATGGGCACATCGGTCACGATAAGCTTACTACGCCAGAGGATGTACATATGAATGGTATCAAGGACACTGCAAGAGGTGGCGAGCACCTTCGTAAGCGCGGGCGATACGACCTACTCGCAAAGACGACAGGCCTCGGATCTTGCCCATAGATCCGACGATACGCACGCAGCGCCTGTTTGACACCTCAACCTGGCATCAACCCAACAGCGATATCAACGGAACACACTTCGTAGCCATCGTTCAAAGGGGGTGTCAGAGGTCGTCAGCTAGATAACTAACCTCTTGCAACGAGGCAGGAGCAGGCCAGGGGGTGAATCGCCACACGGTTAGGACACTTGTCATAAAGCGGTGCCTCAGAGTCATGGATTATGAGAATTATGCGATACGAGCAGTCGGTCTGGTGGTATGGTGATTTGGTTGGGCTGGTCCTGGCCTTGTGCATTACAAGGTTGTCCATCCTCATTTACATGTCAAGGTCTAGTGTACCAAGGCCAGTTGAGACCTGCCCGATCCAGCAATGGCCACCCAGCCTGAACGTGAAGCGAAGTTGATGCGGATGCGCTACGCCAAGACACGGGCTTCCACTCCTGGCTGCAGATCAAAGCAGGCACTGACGGGCACTACAGGACGACATCAAAACCAGCACAGCTGTATGTACAAAACTTCCGTCTAGAGTTGCAAGATACAAAAAGCACCGATATTCAAGCATGTAATCTATGATCGTCAGTTGGTATCATCACCGCCTACATGGCGAATATCCCTATAATTTTGAACGAAGGCACCGCGATGCCTTCCTCGCCCAATAACACGCACTCGACATAGTGGTTTCCCCGCGTCACGAAATGGTCGATCAGTTCCAGCCTATAAATGGTCACAACCCGGAAGAACCGAGAGGAACGGGACTCACGTCGGCACAGGGTCGTTGACGTCCCCCGCATTCTCAATGATCACGGCCCCCCTAAAGTTGTCGTCCACCCAACACTCGATCTGACTCCCTTGCTCCACGTCCCGAATGGGCTCCTTGATGAAATAAATCCCAATGTCCCCCGCCCCGACCTTGACCGGGATGCGCAACTTGCTGAGCGGCATCCAACTATGCCAGTAATACTCCGCCGTCAGCAACGGGGATGTCCCATGGCTAGGATGTGCGGCGTGCCATCCAGAGCCGTAAAACAGCGACGGCGGGAGGGGGTTCACGAGGTCGTTGGCCGACGCACAAAACGGCGCGGGTTCTTCAAACGGACGGGTTGCACGTGGTCGTGTGTTGATCCGCACCGGCGGGATACGTAGCTCGGGATAAAGCGGAACGGACTGGGAGTCCGAGGCGGGGTGTGCGGGCTTCCTTTCTGGCGCGTCGTCGTCGTCTTTGGGCTCGGGGGGCGCCCCGCCTTTCCGGGCGCCGACACCCCCGAAGAGATGGGTATCCAGACGGGTATCTTCACTGAACGCTGGGGAGAGCGCGAGAGGTATCGTCTCAAAGGAGTGACCACCGGCTGTCGCCCATGAAGCACAGATTTGGGATTGAAAATAAGAGGTCAGGACGTCTGAGAGAAGGACGTGACCCTCGGGACTCGCAAGCACGTCGTCGGCGTAGTAGAGCTTGATCAAGTCTGGGTCGGTCATATACGATGGGTATAGAATAGGCTTCACGCTGTAGCAACGCACGATGAGCTACGCACCCAAACGCGCGACGAGGACATACCTCAGGTGCGGAACGTCATAAAACTGCGCAACGACGTTGTGCCAATGATCCGGTCCCGCAAAGCCATAATCGCTATGCACCTGTGGACTAAAGTGGCCCAAAATAACGACGGCAGGCTGGTCTGGCCGGTCGAGCAGCGAACGAACGAGGAGCTCAAAATCCTCCATCCCCCCCTGGTCGCTGACGAAAACGCATCAGAACACGGCGAGACAAGTGCACATCACTCACGCCGGATCATCAACATCAAATTCCACTATGACAAGGTCGGTGTTCTCGGGGACGTGATGCGCGCTGCAATACCCGAAATACCTCGAGTTGGTTCGACGCATGGCCCCATTCGTGAGCTCAGACGCAGGATGGGGAAACACGTTCAGCCACCACTGGAAGAAAAGCGAGGGATAACACATGGGAGACAAGGGGTCGTCGCCCGCGCCGTGACACGCCGACACTATGCTCGAATCAGTGCCATCCCAGCGTCGAAATCGGAGAAAGACGCACCGGAACCGCCCAACACGCTCATCGTGATAGGTTGCCCCAACAACGCCTTGTGTATCACCCGATGCACCCTTCCACCGCTCCCGAGATGCAACCTGCTCTGCGCGAGGACGACTGCGCTATACTTTTCTGCGATGTCGTCTCCGGGTCCAAAGACTGGGCAGAAATGGAACGGAGCGTGGGCGCCCTCGTCTGAGCCATTGCCTGCAAAGTTGGCCGAATGGAGGTAGTTGACGGGGACGAGCCCAGCGGTGGTGACGAGGAGAGGTTGTCTGTGGTACGTGGACAAGACCTGGCGAGATATGGCCACGAGGGAGACGAATGCGAGTAAGAGAACCCATATTCGATTTGGCACGCCCAGAGAACGTCTGTACCACCGCGATCGTGTCGAGTCGGCGCCCATACCGGTGAGACGGTGCTGGGAGGGAATGGAGATGCGTGCTAGACCCTTTGCCAGGCCTGAGCGTCGTTGCATGTATTATCCGGTATCCGGAGACGGAAGACCTCGTGCTGGTTGCGAAGCTTGTCAAGATAAAACGTGGTGGCAGAATTCGGCTCAAAAACGGCGTGGGTTGTTCTTTACGTACGAACTCATTCATATCAGTCTCCACTTGGGAACCCATGAGCAGTGACGGACAAAAACATCGTCGCTCATCCAACAAACAACGACCTAGACGAGCTCAAGTGCTGAACCAAACGTCAGTTGCGTGTTTCCTTTGCCGATGTCATTGATATGATAACAAAAAGCTGGACTCTGTGGGAGTTGAACCCACGACCTCATGCAATCACGATGCGAAGCATGCGCGCTACCAACTGTGCCAAAAGCCCCTGTCATATTCTTTACATCTACTCAATCATACGATTTACTGAACCTTTGCATATCCTGCCTTCTCCAGCCTCTCCAAATATGCTCCCCACCGCCCCTCGTGCCATCCTGCGACTTCACCCCAAATCTCACCTGTCACTTTGATCCACGTTAACCACCCCGCCAAAATCCCGTCTGCATACGACACCTCTCCCGCTACCCACCCTCCTCGCTTCCCCAACCACCCATCCACAGCCGCCAATCCCTCCCTCCCCTTCGTCAAATCCCTCTCCCTCGCGGGTCCCACAGGCGAAAACGCCTCGATGGCCTTCCCGTACGTCGCCTCCCTCGTCGCCCGGAAATATACCTCACTCCGCGCATTCAACACCCCACAGCTCACAGCCAACAGCGCCGGGAGGAGCGCGCCGAGGGACGTCACCACCCCCGCCTCGAACGCCTGCACGAGGGCCCTCGTACCGCCCGGGAAGAGCGCACGCCCCTTGGGGTACGTGTCTTCGAGGTACTCGGCGATCAGGAACGAATCGGAGACCACCTTGCCGGTGTTGGGATCGTTGATGATCGGGAGAGTGTATGAGGGCGTGCCGTCGGGTTTGGTGCCCGTCGGGGGTGCACCGATACGTTTGGCGAGGGCTTCGATGTCGGGGTATTCGACCCACTCGGTCGTGTAGGGTACGCCTTTGATGTTAAGGGCGTATCTGCGGGGAGGTCAGCTCGGAAATGAGGGGAGGGGGGTCGAATATACCGGGTCTTCCAGGTGTTGGGCGACCAGGCCTTGTTGGCCAGTTTGCTGGGGATGTCGTAAAAGATGATGGGAGAAGTCATGACTGCTGGGGATACACTGGGATACGCTCCCGCTCATATATGCCGTTCAGACCCCTGGGAACGACTGCGCTATCCTTGCCTTGGTCATCATGACAAAGGATGGACACGAAAAAATATCTCCTGGAGAAATCATCGCCAAGCGAAACGCGATTCACATACCGGGCCGCGGAGAACGATCGGAGGCATCTCCCTTGGCTGCCACACCCGGGCCGGGTACCCTATTCATTCCTTGCTGGAGGAATTGTCATCAAGCGAAACTCGATTCGCATCCCGGAAAACAGGACATTGCCGTCAGCTATATTCACGTCCATGGGACCATCTACTCCCGGTCCTTTCTCTTGGCATCCTCAACAACCGACATGAAAGGACGATGACGGGGCAGAGATAGGTGGGAGGTTGACCTCATCCAGCTTGGTAAAGATGAAGTGTGATTTGTTCTATATGTATTTCATCAGGACAATGCCGTCGGCTAACTCGGTCATACGGAGACTTTTGAACCTCGTCACTCAGCCGGGTTATCACTAGTACGACGACACGTCAAGCCGTCGCGTTACCCTATTCTTGCCCCCTCTTGGGTGCGACGATGTTCGCAGGGACGAAAGAGTCGTGGTGTCTGTGACAGGCCCAGCGGCGTAGATCCTAGTAGACTTTCAGATGAATAACAATGACGCTGACGGGGACCGCCAACTGAGTCGGTTAGCCGATCCTCTGGCTTGCAACGGCAGCCGGAGGATGAGCCGGAGGAATGCAAGGAAAATCACACATTGGAGGGTCCAGGAAAGAGGATTCCCGTTGGGCGGCCCGTTGCGTTTTTGGACTACAGGTGATGCGTTAAGTAGTATAACCACGAGATTTTTGATTTTGGTCGTGGGCTCGACTTGGCTGATCTTTCTGTAGGGTAGTGTCTCACGCAATGCCTGGACTGGTTCGTTCACGGTACATAAAGTCTGGATATGGCCACATCAATTTGAACTTTGCTGCACCCTTGATACTACCTTGTCGGTAACCTGGACCTTTGTCGCTTTGGTGTTCAGTGCCTTTTCCATGGTATGTGCACGGCGAACAGTGGATGTGATCGGGCAATAGAGGACTAGGGTACACAACTGGCGTCGGCTTCTGGACCCGATATCCATCCCTTTGAAGAATTCCGTCCCAATCCCCACCCCGAAACCGCATAAACATGCCTCTATCAACAAACCTTGGAAATTTCAGAGTTTTATCGCAATCAAGATTAGTAGATCACTTATATGTTTACATACAAGTACTTCCAGTCACTGCCGCACTCCGGTTCAGTTCCGAGCTGAGGTATTCCTTGGTCTCGCCATGTGCAAAGGCAGGAATCAAGTGAACACCACGGATAACCGAATCGGGGTCAACGAAACCATGCATCAGCAAAGTGCTCCGCTTCGAAAAACTGCAGCCGGTGAAGCTGTCTTGCGTCCCAGCCAGCTAGGAAATTGGAATCACGCTGGAACCTCCATGCAGCTCAACCGCAGGCTGAAACTGGAGTAAAGTGATGAGATGTGAGACATGATGAAAAACACGACTCATGCCTGTTTGCATATCTTCGGGTCCGGCATCAAAGTACCTCGACGGCCACTCCCATTCTAGGAGGGCGTGGAGAAATAGGTAGGTCCTGACAAGGAGAATTAACACTGGGTGGGAGTGGATCCGGATGAGTGAGCTTTTGCCTTTTGCATTGACGACGGTCCCTTGAGAATGGATCAGCAGTCTGTCACTTCCGGGCATCATGGCGCGCTTCGTGATGACTCGGCGCTTTATCTGTCCTGGATTCATGACCACAGATATATCATAGAGTGTCCATGATCGACAAGAGGATGGTGGGGGTCACGGCACGCTTGCGATCTCGAAAACCAAGTGTATATCATGACCCGTGAATGGCGGGTGGTACATTGTGACCTATAACATGAGAGGAAACCTAGCCATCTAAAAGTAGAGTGTTAGTCAGGAAAATAGTTGTGAATATATGTCGAACTCACCGTTTCGCCATCGGAGGTCTGTGATGTGCCAGAACGTGATGTAGGCGTCGAGAGGCCGCACCTCACTTCAAGCTTCCCACTACCACGCCTGCTCGACGCATTCTGCCTGATGGCTCTGAATCTTCATCCTCGGATTTCGACACTAGCTTAGCACCAGGTAAGCAACCGAAGAAGGAAGTAAGTGAATTAGTATATATTATCACTGAACTCGTACCACGAAGATCCAGGAAGAAGCAGTCTAGAAAATCAGACTCGGATGCCTCGTCTGACTCTGGATTAGATGCAGAAGACTATCAACTGCTCATCCAGCCTGCGTCACATCTCAAGCATCTTGTCAATGACCCAGCGAAACGGCAAGATCTGCATCGGGTAGCCTCGGTGGTACGTAGATGTGCATATAACAATCTCCATGACTCGTACAGACGATACAGCTCGGTTGAAAGACGAGATTGGGCATTATGCTGCTCCAAATCCGGCAGTCGCTGTCCTTGCACTGTCTGTTTATGCTGGAAATGGTTCGTAGTCTAATGTTGGTGTCAACCGCCCTGTTCTTGCCCGTTTCTCGTGCCATATTAGCTCGCTCTCAGAATATGATGAGGATCCTACAAGGTGAGCAGCGAGTCAACGAACTGGGTGCTAACTCGTCTTGTTCGGCAATGGATGCCGAAGGTGAGTGATCATGTTGCATCCATACGATCCGCTCTCCTTCGTCCAACGCCGTTCAGTCTCCATTTTGGTCCCATAATCACGTCGTTGGATTCCGTGCCTGCGCTGGGCAGCCTTTCTTCTTGCTATGTCAGCCACTCGACACCCCTCAGCTTGTACCACTAGGATGCTCGCGTCGGAGTCATTCTTGGAGAATGCTATTATCGGAAGTGGTTCTGTAGCGAGCACGGTCTGTCAATTAATGCGGAGATTGGTGTATCGTGTAGTGTCTTGTCATGTCGTGCTAGTTCAATGAACGGAATGTGGTTTCTGCTATATACTCCATGTCTCGTATTGTCTGAACAGCGGTCTATGTCTGTAGTATCGGACGTGTCCTGTACACAGCTCTTTATGTCGAGAAATCAGTTGGATGGGATTGCATGAGATTATCTGCCGCGAGTGTCGCATGGCCGACAGGGGTAGGCACCGTAGTTAGCAAGTGGCATGACAACGTCTTACAATATCATTTTTTTGCAACTTTTGCGATGGGCGAGCTCAAACACAACAATGGTCGCATGAAGCTCGCCTTCCGGAAGAGGCCAGTAACACAACGGGTCCTGTAAATCCATTGGTCCTATCCAGACTAGTAGTCGACTAGAGTGACAGCTCTTATTTTGCTTCACAAAAATTGATGAGGGACAAAGAATATATTCTGTAGTGCTTTCGTGGTTTGCTGTAAATACCTCGGAACATAATCCAAGTCAACCATTCCAGACAACGTCATGCTCCACCACATCGCCGCATCCTGCCATGGGTGGGTGACCTAACATGATTCATGAATCGTCAGAGGATGACCATAAAACAGTCGCTGGGTAGACCCTTACAACCCTCTTCCTCTTTGAAAGAGACCGGTTTCTCGTGAACAGGTTTTCGTCTTGCGGCGCAGCAAGAGCTAGTGCACAAAACCAAAAGGCAACAAGCACGGGACATGCAAACGCATTCTGCCTGTGATGTAATGATGGAAACAGTCCGTTATTCACAGTGTCTTCAGAGGATCAATCAATTGGTCACCGATTGCTTTGAAAGTGTTTGGAAGAGCTGGGATGCGAGAACGTACTCGGGTTGAGGGAGGGAGACCCAGCACTGGCCCTTTTATTAGTCTATGTTCAGTGGCAATGCACTTTAGAGGTGAAAAATGGCAATGCCATACCAAATGGTAATGTTGTCTCAAACAGGTTGGAAAGCAGGAGCCCAGGAGCCTGGGGACAAACAAACATGTTTTACACTTACAGGGTGAAGAATGGCAACATCACCCCAAATGATAAATGTCATTTTCAAGTTGGAAAGCGGGAGCCCAGGAGCTTGTGAACAAACAGGCAAACATGTTTCACACTTACAGGGTGAAAAATTATAGAGAAAAATGGCAGTG
>JBBPJV010000612.1:0-18447 GCA_038088915.1 Sutorius aff. eximius
CAGTCGTTTCTAACCTACCTCACTGTAACCCTGTTCATTCTTCGTAAACAATGTAATATGTGCTACAAGATATATTGGAACCCACATCATGAGACGGAAAGCCCCTCACCAAGTTCCCGGTTTCCGGGGAAAGATGTTTGGAAGCAGAGTGCCCGTTGAACACCCTTAGTTTCGCAAGCACGCTTGATTCCGGAAAGAGACTGGTGCCGACACAGTCGTGCCATTCGGCTCCTGAGATCCGAGAACGGTAAAACAAAACAAGTGCGCGATGACAAGAGTGAAGATGTCAAACATCGATGGGGCACGGTGTTTACGCACCGGTGAGTTATCGGTGAGATGGGCTGGGTGCTACTATGTATTGTCGACAGGTCAACAGGTGAAGTGGCTGCAGCTGAGCTCTTACGGGTTAGTCTGCAAGGCATCGCTGTCTTTGCCTCGAGCCTTACTGCTAAGCCTTGCCGAGGAAGAGCAATGAGTGACCAGTCTGGTGGATGTCTACGCACCTGGCGATACAAAGCCTGAACCTCGGAATCACACGAAGCGAAAAGGCAAGGCGTATACCACGTCCCCTAAACCCGTGGCGAGGCTGCGAAACAGGACTCCAATCCACACCTCATGCACTTCGCCATTTCCCCTTCGAAGCACCTCTCCGGCTCCTCGACCATGCCCTCGAGTTCTTTGTACACTCTGGCCGTCAAGATGTTCCCCTCGTCCACTCGCGGAATTGGCGTCGCGCCTCTGTCGAGGGTTGGGACGCGTTGGTGAGGGCGACGACCGAGACAACCTGGTGGAAGGGACAAAGGGTGAGTTTGATCCGACAGAGTTCGTTTTCAAGGCATTGACCTGTCGTATCGTAAGCGAGCAAGTCGGGGGCAACTATCTGGTCTGGAGCGAATCGCGGATTGTAAGAAGACGCCTCAGTGGTGGTGGCCAACGGGAGGTTGAATCCGTGCCGCTGCACACCCCCGCAAGACCATACTCAAGTTGGTCTCTACCTCATCTAGACCTTTGGCGAGGGCGGATTCGACAAGGTCACGCTTGGCCTCCACAGTCAGTGGGGCGAGGAAGTCGCGATAAAACCCGTTCGTCGCGAAGACATCAACAGTTTTGTCCGCATGTCCAAGGTCGAGCGCGAGATCGAGATCCTCCAGTACGTCGTTCCGTCCGGCGACCATCTTGCTGCTGACGTGCCCTCCCCGACCGCAACGGCAATGTTATCATCATAGATTTTGGTTTCGCAACCGTTTCGAACACCGTCCCGACGAACTCACGCAAATCAGCTGTGGTTCCCTTTGCCGTGCTGCAGCAGAGCCCGTCATCCCGGAAGGCCTCTACATCGGTTCCGCTGTCGATATCTAGTCCTGGAGTTGAACTGTCTGGGGACTGGTGCGTCTGAACAAGTGGACACGGATTCGCGCTATCTCGTCCAGCATCAGCAAACTGTTTCAAATCTAGCGATCCTGGCCAGGTCACAACAGGCCCCCAAGGTTTACCAGACCTATAGTTGCCTGGCGGGGAAATACTCTTTATGTGCCCATGCACAATTTATAATAAAAGGCTTTTGCTACAAAGGTTCCGGATGAAGATTCATCAACATTTTGCCTCGGTCACTTCCGTACTATCAGCAGATTGTTTACCCCGGACTATATCCGATTTCCTCATGCCCTCGGCACCACCAACACGGTTTTTTCTTACCCTTTCAACAGTGGCCGCTGCCCTCCCGACGATCGACCATTGCACACCAAGCTTTCCTGAATCCGAGGGCTTCTCGTTTCTCCGGAACAACTCGTCAACCGATTCAAGCGTGAGCCCCGCCGTCTCGGGATAGAACGCCCAGACGATATATGCATTCACGAAATTGAATACCGCGAAGACGATGTACGTCTTGTATCCAATGTTGCGTAATGCCGGCGGCGTGATCTGGACGACCTGCAGTACATTGGTCGATCTCAGCGCCGTTTTACCTGTAATTCGGGATGGTGGAAACGAACAAGAAAATTGCCGAGGAAATCGGCGGCAGCTGCAAGTGCAGCACCTTTTGCACGCAGTTTGAGGGGTAAGATCTCTGGCGGGTAAATCCAGACGGTCGCCATCCAACCTATAAGGATACGTTGAAAATCGGCGCACGAACAAAACACCGATGACTGACCCCAGGTAAAGCATGCCTCGTAGGCAAAAATCAGGAATACAGCCCCGATGCTTGCCGGAGCCGTGTTCAGCCTGACGCAGATAGCCTCCAATACGAGGATGAGGCATTGTCCATATGCCATTGAGATCCAGAGCCTGCGACGTCCCACACGATCGATAGTGTACCACTATACGTTATACGTGTCAGTTAACGGGAAAAGAAATCTGGGCATCCGAATACTTGCGGTAACAAAAGAAGCTATAATATACCACACTTGGAGGAAACAGCTAATGAAAAGTGACCGCTCTTGGGACATGCCTAGGCTCTGTTGGAACAACGTCGGCGCATAGTATGTAACGATGTTAATTCCTAACGGAATGAATTAGTCCACCGCACGATTAAATGCCGCCGGACACATATACCTGTCAGCTGTTGCATAAATTGGATGCCGAGCGCGAGGTAGAACCGCTTGTTTCCCCGGATACCATGGTCTTTGAAAAGATCCGACCAAGAGCCCGCCTCCCTCACTTCCAGCGCAATCGCATCCAGGATTTCCGCTCGTTCGCTCTGGACCAGAGGATGATCCAACAGAACACCTCGCAACTTTGCGAGCACGGCAGTACCCCGATCGGGTGTGGAATCATGCTGCATGAGCCAGCGCGGGGTTTCAGGGAGCCATAGCGTGACAGCGATGACGTAGACGGCAAAGACACACTGGAAGAGAAGGGGGAAACGCCACTGTGCCGAGCTATTGTGGAAATAAAATCCGTAGTTGATCCAATAAGCAAGCATTAGCCCGCCAAGCATGCTCGTCAGCTGACAACAAACTAGCCAGCCACGGTGCTCCGGCAAAGTTATCTCGCTTTGGTAGACGGGGGTCACTGATAAAGAGCGTATGATGGGCGGCTCAAGGCCGGGCTAGGGGCAAAACTGGACCTTGAGGCTTACCTGACGTGATGTAGCCAATCCCTGGAGAGGCACTCAGCTGGCCTTCCCGGCAACCTCGTGGAATACAAAAGAGATCCTTACCGATACCAGTGATGACACGCGCTACCATCATCTGGATCCGTTCGAATGCCGAACCCATGAGCACCGAACCGACGATGAGTACAGTTGCCCCGAAAATGAGTGTCCGTTTTCGACCCAGGCGCTCAGAACTGCTTGCGGCTGCGATGGCGCCAACGATGGCACCGATATCATAAAGAGATGTAATTGTACCGATCATGACTGTGCTCGGATCGCCCATCTGCGTGAGCCATGGCTGAGAGATGACGACGCCAGACATGACCCCTTGGTCATAACCAAATAGCCAAAATCCAAAGCTGCAAACAGAGGTGATTGCCGCAACGAGGGGAGTGCCCCTCAGGCGGGGATGTCCTACCCCATCCATAGAGTTAGTTAGGTTCGTTTGGTAGGATCAGAAAGCAAAGACGACGGGGGTATTTGTGCAGCTCAAAGTCATACCACTTGTTTTCAATGTCCATCCTGGAATAGTCAGGTGGACTGCTGCGAACCAACTTGACGTGCCGGAGCGGAGGCCCATTGACAAATCTGAGAGCATACGAGGGTCACATGAACACCCTGGCATACGTGTTTTGAGCGAGGCAGGATGAACAATCTAGCCCAGGCCCGATGCGCATTATACAACCACCAGAATACCATCAGCAAGGCCACAAAACCTGAGATAAGGGCCGATGGGCATCAGTACTCAACCAAGGCCATAGCGGTGTTACCCACTTCTCTGTGGTGCCTCTGGAGACCTTCGTCGCCCCAAGGCCTGTACACGTACAGTTGTGTCCGTGAGATCGAGTTCTCATTCGGAACTCAGCCAAAAAAAAACTACCCAGTGTTCTTCTCACGTTGGACAAGAGGACAGTACAGGTAAACCATGTTTCCTTCGAAACCAAGCAAAACATTCCGTGCGAGACCCAATAGGGAGCCTCGGATATGATGTCCTAGACCCAGGAGAGTGAGCTCGACAAGGGTTGCTGGCGATAGCGTACACACTGACTTGAGTATGGAACCGAACGCACACATCGCAAGTATAGTGGGTAACGGTGACTGTATATTTACTTCGAATAATCAGCAACATCTACGGTGAAAACAGTTTCTAGTTGTAAAACGCCCAACCAGGCAACCTTGGATCTCTGTATTCCTCAGTGCCGGGATCATATTTGGTTATATTACAAACTTTTCATGGGCTGATAAGGGTAGCCGGTAACGATGAGTTGAACCCAAGGTGTGAGGAAACTGATAGAGCAGCATCGAAGATATCAACTATCGAACGTCAGCAAAAATCATCCTAGGAAAATGCGAGCTACTATTGATGATGTACGGTTGTGAATAAAATACTTGTGATGCATACCGCGACTCGCTTGAGGGTACTCAAACTTGATGCGATGCACCATCCATCCAAAGATGCGATCGTTGAATGCGGGAACGCCGAACAGGCAATTCCATGGCAGGTTCCGGCTCTAGCTGCGACGTGCGTACTGGAAGAATAGCAAAAGGCTGTATACGAGATACCCGCCTAGGCGAGGTAGCGGATGGCGAAGAAATACAACGTGGATGCAGGTTGCCGACGGGGGGTATGTGATTATAGTCCGGGGATTTATTGATGTGTGTGCACGGAACCTGCGACGACAGTGGAACGCGAGGCCGTATATATTGTGCGTGTGGGGCGGTGATGACGGAGAGTTGGTACCCTTCTTCGGCAGAAGAATTCTCGGATGCTGACATCCTGTGTGCGCGAGCTTTTCGCAAGTCATCCAATTCAAGGTCCTCACTTGCGCTTGCCTTGGAGCTTAATGATTCCATGGACATACGTGCCGGAAGCGCAGAAACGATCATATTCCGCGCAGAAACGAAGGAGGACGTGAGGACATTCGGGGATAGTCTAAGTGTTGGTTTGGGGATGGATCGCAAGGTTGTGTCTGAGTTTGTACCATGGATAGGCTTATGCCTGGCGCCAAGAGTATCCCCGCGCGGAATCAAGAGCTCAGTACGAAGATGGATCGGGTCAGATGGCCATAACTGGTTGGCACGACGAAGGGCAGCGATAGAAACACCATAGCGGAGCGCAACGCCAGCAAGAGAGTCACTGGGACGGACCTATGATCGTATATGAAAGGAGAATGAGCCATATGACGATCCTGTGATGGAGTGTACGAACAGTGTGCATGATAATATCGCTGCCACCGCCGAGTGCCCCTTCCTCCAAAATCCGAGCGCTCGTTGGCCTGGGTCGCACCTCGCCTTCACCGTTAACTACGGTGACAGACGGTATGCTCTGCGTGTTAGAGCAACGTATAGGCGAAACAGATCGGCTACGAAGAGGATGGTTCTCGGACGAAGAGTCGAGTGTGAGGGTGCCATGTTGGTTATTTTGTGATAGGGTGGGACTATCGTGTGAGAACGGATTTGTGACGAGTATCTTGTTGCACTCGTCGAGCTCAAGCATCCAGACCACATCAGAAGAGTAGGAGGGACCGTCTTCCTGCGTGTTCCTGCGTTGTGGGGTGTGGTCGAGAGCATGGATCGTCAGACTGCGTAATTCCTGGTTACATAAGCCATGCTCACGGACGATAAGACTGCGTTCTCGGACAACCCAACGACATGCCCCACGCCGATTCATCGCTTATCCCCCCAAAGATCACTTTAAAGGACGACTTTTGGACCCATGTTCATGACCAGCTACAGCACTTACTGGATGGCCAAAGGCACTGGGTATGACATGCTTGCTGTGCGTGTCAAGCCAATGTGAATGTCGTTTTCAGGTGACAAACTTGGCCAACGCGTCTTCCCTGATATACAATTCCCTTCTCGCTTTCGAGCCTCATTTCGGAAATGGCGATCGTGCTGTGAACTGGTGTGGTGAGCCCCAATTTCGTCCGTCCTGGTCGCTCTTCTCCGGTTCCTGGTCGCGATCGCGCCTCGATCCCATCTCTCTCAACCAGTATTTCCATCAATCCACGACGCACGCCAAATCGTCTAGACCGTAGAGCCCCCGCATTCTGACGGCATCGTTCCAGGATTCTACCTCATCTCATCCCTCTCCCCTACACCCCGTTTTACCGGGGTGGCTTCGAGGAATCAAAACAGCGCGACGACAAATGAGAATACACTGTTTTTAGGGCCGTTCTGTGGAAAGCCCGCATGTCAATATATCAACGTCTCACCACATCATGCCCGGGGCGTGTGTGCTGACGCGTTCTTACAACAAACAACCATGATCGTCCCGAACGTGGACGTATATCCTGGTCACATCGCTTGTGATGGAGAAACTAAAAGCGAGATCGTCTGTCCCCTGATTTTACAGAATGGAAATGATCGCATTGCGTTGGGCGTTCTCGATCTGGATTGCCTCGTGTTGGGTGCTTTCGACGAGCAAGATAAATCTGGATTGGAAGCCATCACCGATCTAATCGTGAAGGGGTGCGAGTGGTAACAATAAGTGTTGTAATCTACTATATTTGAGGATATTTGAAGATACATGTCCCCTCGGATGAAACGGTCTGCAGAACGCGACATTCCGAAAAGTGACTATTGTTGTTGTTCTTGCTGCTGCTGCTGCCACGCCAAAAACTCCTCGTGTAATTTCTTCTGATCAGTCCACTGCTTCAATACTTTCTTTTCCTGGTTTTTGCTCAACTTCCCGCCCTCACCATCAGCCGTCGGAATGCCTTGCTCGTTCCACTGGCTGTACGTGCCCTGGGGGACGTTTGGTGGTTTGAAGAACCCTTCGGGCGGCGTACGCCCCTTTTCCAATTTTGCAAGGCGTTGAGCCTCTTTGGCTTGCATCAATTCCACTTTCCTAGTTGCCTGAGCTTCCAGCTTCTGTCGCTTCTCATCACGGGCCTTGATCAATTCCGACGGAGAGACCAGTTTGACGAGTGCTTTGCCATCTGTAGAAAGACCTCGGCGTGGGCACAAACACAAGGAAGACAAGGAATACCTTCTTGGTCGTCCAATGCCACGCCCAACGGGACCAAGTCTTCGTCGCGAAGCCGATCACAAAGTTTCAGAATCTCCTTCAAGGAATCATCTCGTTTGGCAATGGCCAAATGTCGGACACCATCCCTAAAGGAGGAAAGCGCGCGAAGATATGGCAACAAAACTTCCTCGCGCTAACACGACCAGCTGAGATAGAAATACCATGAAAGAATAGATGCTTACGTTGGCAGCATATGCATCGTCGGTGGTCTCTTGACCCCAACCTAGTTCGAGCTTTTCCCCTTCCCCGAGACCAAACATCCGCAGCATGTCCCCTACCCACCGGGCCGATTGCTCGACCAAGGCAACGTTTAGGGACTTTGCGCGGGTATTAATGTAAACATTCGTGCGCGAGACCAAATCACGCAGTATTTTGAGAGCCTCGGGGGTATTAAAGGAGTCGCAAAGTGCGGAGCGGAACGCCAGTTTGCTTTCATTAAACCTGAACGAACTCGTGTGTAAGATATGGCCGGGCAGAACATGGGACCATAATTACCCATTCGTGAGTTCCCGTTCAGGCTCTTCGTAGTGATGATATCCATCCGATTTTCCCCCATTTGCCGACCACAGAGCCTTCACCGTTACGAAGAAATTCTACAGGGAAACATCAGATATAACAATCGGACATCATCGAGACGCGTACGTTAAAGGCTGCCTCGATCGTTTTCACTTCGCCCGTCATGAGTGACTCGGAAAAATCCACTTTGGCGTTCCATAATTGCGACAAGAACGCCAGGCGGAGTTGACGAGGGGTAAACCTTTGCAAGATATCCTGATTTCAAATTACGCCTCAATAGACGATATTAGGTGGCCAGAACCACGCGTCTCACGTCAATGGTAATGAAGTTTTTCAATGATTTGCTCATCTTGAGACCCTCGATGTGCAGGTGGCCCGTGTGGATGAAATAGTTGACCCACGCGCTACACCCGTGGTATGCCTATGCGACTTGAGAACAACTAGACGTCTCGGGCCGCGGAGTTACAGCCTCACCTCGGACTGCGCCATCTCGTTATCGTGGTGCGGAAATGCGAGATCAATGCCACCCGAATGTATGTCCATGTTGTCACCAAATATTGCACTGGCCATTACCGAACATTCGATATGCCAACCAGGACGACCTGCACCCCACGGTGACGGCCACGAGGGTTCCCCGGGCTTTGATGCCTTCCACAAGGCGAAATCCGATGCGGAACGTTTTCCGGTAGTGGTCGAGAGTGCGCCTGTGCGGATATAGATGTCATCCCCAGATCTCATGTCAATACTTTGAAGAACCAACCTTCTCCTTCTGCAAGCAATTCTCTATTTCCTTTGCTCCAAGGTTCTAATTTCGCGTAGGTATGATTCTCCGAGGAGTCAAAGACGACAGTGTCAAAGTACACGCTGCCTTCGTGCTCATAAGCATAGCCATTGTCCATGATATGCTTCACGAATTCTACGATTTCTGGAACGTACTCCGTCACACGCGTCAACGTGTCGGGCCTACGAACCCGCAGACGGTCCATATCCTTGAAAAACTGGCCCTCCCAGAAAGCCGCCAGCCCGCGAAAGATAGATGGATCGGATACGGTATCCTTCAACTATAGACCAGTCAACTGCACGTACCGGCGCAAATGAAAGATGATCACCTCTTTGTCTAAGGATGCTGACAATACATCCCGGGACTCTTCCAAGAGGGTCAAGGCAAATTCCTTGTCTTTGGGGGCCGTCCGAGCAGCTGATAGTGCCGAAGCTGTACGAATCTACGGTGCATAGTCGAATATTATTACATAAAAACCGAAAAGACTCACGGCCGTGTTGAGATACATCTCAAACTTTTCGTCCCGTTTCAAACACTCGGCCTTTTGAACCTTGTCCTCTCGAATAGCTTCAATTTGCGGCCACAGTGTGTGTATGGTTGCTGCGGTTGGCTTGATGCTGTCTGGTAAACCTTTAGATACTTTATCCAAGACATGTGACTGCCAGGCATCTTGCACTTTTGTGAGAACGTCAGGGGTGAGTGAGGACGTTTGAGTACGAAGTTTCTCAAAAAGATGATTTTGACGCGCTCGTAGGATAATCTGTTTCCCCATCGGCAGTGTGAAGATGAAGAAAACTAGGGACACACCTTGTCATCGATATCGGTGATGTTCATGACAAAATGGACGTCGTAACCAAAATAATCGGAGACAATCCTACGAATAATATCTTGCGTGATATAATTTCTTTGGACCAAGGGTTGTCAGAGCAAGGTTACCGCGATTCGGCCGAACACACCAACCTTGCATGACCCATGTGAGAGGCATCGTATACCGTAGGTCCGCAGTTATACCATTTAACGAGGCGACCATTTCTTGGGACGAACTCCGTCTACGCGGACGTGAACGCTGTCGGATGTCGTGGATGGATGATCGCGCCCATACCTTCGCCTTGGTCAACGAATTGTATATTTTCAAGGTTGGTTCTTCTATCTGGCGAGTAGGGACCTCCCAGGGAGGCTGCTGGACAGACATGGCTGCCGTGTTCTGGCAGGTGGAACGCAGGTGTCTCGGGGGATACACGCGACAACGAGCGAGGCCAGGACTGACTCGCCACGAGATCATACAAGGAGTCGAAACCGAGTGTCAGCTGGATGCTGACGTAATAACTATTTACTATTCGAGGGTCAGGACAACTTGGGAAACAATTCAGGTCATCCTGGAGCAAAAAATTGTTTGCACAGGTCCCAGTGCGTAATTAGCTTCTTCTCATCATCAATTATTGTCGCCGTTAGGGATCCCAGCGCGGTAATATTGTTTACCCGGGCCTGGCGTAATTGTAAATTTAAAAACACCTATTCTTGCCAGTGCCAGAGTTGGCTTGTTTGGGGACCGTGCCGTTGAACTAGATGGATAGGCATGTAGCGGGAAATTATGCTCAGCCTCCGGGTGGAGTCCGCACAAGACTCGACCCTAAATGAATGTTGCTTCCGCCATGAGAACACCGCCGACATCGTTGTCGTTGGAAGAGCGTTTTGCATTATTCTCGCAAGCGGATTCATTTTCGAAACGTTTAAGCTCTCATTTGCATCAAATGTGTTGTGAGAACATTCGCAACGTCGCCGCCCACCCTCCCCGGGTATATACATACTGACGAGCCTCCTTGTTCTACACGTCCATATGGCGTAAATTTCTTGGGCTAAACACAAAAGGAGCAATACCTCATCCATTCCCAGGTCCGCCTCGGCGGGTCCCTAAAACTCTATTAGCTGCTGCGGTCACTTGGTTAGTGATCTACCAATGAGCGTTTACACAAACGCGGCCTGTTTTCCCATCAGGACCCTCACACAACCGACCATCAGCCGTTTTACATCACACTCACAGTTAAAGGCAAGTGGCCCGGTATCGTCAAATAGGCTTCGTCCTCTGATATTTAAGGACAAGTTAACGTTTCTCCATTTCCCCCGCGTATCTTTACCCCATCCAAATACCTTGCTGACGCCTGCGAGAGCAGCGTCGAATGATTCTTACCCTGTCATACAATTGGGACGCCAAGCTCGTTAAATCCACCACGCTCCACTCGTACACCTACCACGCACGACGCACTCCCGCCTTTCCGCGATCGAAGATGCAGCGCCCCACTTGTATGAGGCTTCGTGTGAGGTACGCCAGCGTTCTAGCTATTCTTCCCCCTCAAAAAAATAAGGATTTCGACTCCTCGCCACAGATCGCCTCAAGATGCCCAGGTCATATTTCACGCAGTAGCAACCAATTTGCTTCCGATGGTGACCAGACGCTTGGATACAGAGGAAAGAAGGGCAATCACATCCGGTAGCGTCTTTGTCTGGGAAGAACGCGGGCCCAATCCAGAGGCAACCGGGGTGAGCACAAGGGTTTATACCATCTACACCCCAAGTTCTCAGGCTGCTGTCGTAGCTTGGCATTGAAAGATGGACGGACGGGAAACGGTGAGTTGTTTCACAGGCGCTCGATTTGTACTTACCAATTGGCAAATAGGTGGGGCCCTAGTCGTGTTCGAGACGTGAGTTTGTTTCAGCATGTTCCCCAAGCTGTCTCAGCTCAACAGCTTTCAGGAATTCCTGTTTTATCAGGAGAAAGGTCCAGAACCAGTTGATGCAGACCTGAACTCGGATTCCGATACCACGTTCGTCCATGGTCTTCTGCTTGCATCAAATTGCCTCACCTCGTTTACTAGCCTTGGCTCTGGGTCCCGTGCCCACAATACTCACCGTCAAGAACCAGCACGCTCTCCACTTGTCAAACAAACGTATTCCGTATATGTAGAGACCTCACGGGGACGTCGCAAGTGGCACCTAAGTGGGCTAATCCTGTTCAAGGGTTATCGCCTTGTGCTGACTGAGCTCTTTCAGTTGCATACTTCACTCCAGATACGGCCGATAGCTTACGAACAGTATCCGATATATCCGAACTCGCACAGCTCAACGTTCCGCCTGGCAAGTACAGAAGCGCTCGTCACCCACCTCGACACCGTGTACCCAGAGATGAGCAGGGAAGCCATGCCCCATCTCATCAACAATATGTTCCGTACCCTTCGCCTACACGCATGCTTAACATGGTGCGACTCCCTTTGCCCAACGGCGACAGTCCCGGCTGTTCAGCGAGCTTGGAAAGAAATGGACAGCAGCTTGCACCACTAGTTTACCTTCAAAATCTCCCACCACCGCGGAGGCACCCAGTTGATGAGGAAATACTTATGACCCTTTACCCTAGCTTGACTTGATTTCGCGCATGGGATCATGGACGTCTCCGTTCTGTTGACTCGACTTTCTTGGTTTATTTGTTTCTTACGCCTTCTTTGCGCCTTCTCTTCTTGGTACATTTGTATTCATCAAACAGGATGTGGAACAATATGATTCTGTAAACTTATTGCAGACGCATGGCTGCACACACAACTTGACGCCCACTGATAGCACGCCGAGGACTACCTCCTCGGCCACCGATCGGACATACCTAAACCAATTTGGCAGAGTGGTCAGTTTGCCGTTCGCCACTACTTGGCGATCACCATGGGGAATCCACTCCTAGTGGCCCATTCATATTATTCATATTAGCTATGGCCCGGCTTTGAATTGAGGCTCCAGCCTGTACTGATCTGCTGTCATCCTGTACGCGATGGACCTTCCCCGTGGGTCGAGATTGCTGACTCAGAGGTCCCTGCCAGGCTAGGTTATGTGAGCGTCTCACGGCGCCGCCACATGTCCGCATCTCATTGCGCCCATCGAGACTTGACGAAAGCGTTGGGACGCCCGGGCTGCATTCTAAAACGTTCACGGTTCAAAGTTAAGATTTGGTCGGCACATGGAAAGCGAAAGTTGAGCTGTGCGGTACAGAGTTTAGGGAGTCCAAACGCGTTACAAAATGGAGTCTCGGAATTCGGCGACGGACGCATCCAAATACAGGTGGCTCTGCCCATCCAGCCATGATGAGAACACACCTCATTCTAGAATGCATTGGGACATGTACACGTTTGAGAAGAGGGCGGCGTTAGGATCCAAAAAGAAATGAAGCCGAAGTGCTATATCAATAGAGAACAAACAAAGCAAGGCCCCCCCGGATTTGTGTGTCGTGGGCGGTTAGGCCGTAACCAAGATACGATTGTTGTGATGTATTAGGATTGACCGCATGGGAAAGGGGGATTCTATTATAAACGGCGGTCAGGGAATAACCCAACGATCGAGTCAAATGGGGATTAGTGGAAGAAAATGGGACATACACGTTCCCATAACAAGGATGCGTTGGTTTGAGCAAGAGCCAGCAAAGCCCGTTCGCGAGCGAGTTCCGCGAGGTGCCGAGGAGCACGCGAAGCTAGGGTACAGCACACGTGTGTACAGATAAGTATGCAATGCAGCGCAAAGGTGGGGCGGGAGCGTGGCGAACTGGATGAACCGCAGCATGACGTGTAAAGGACGCACGATGCGATCCGCTTCGTTTAGTAAGAGGCGGAAATTTGATTGGGAATTAACGTAGTTAAACGTTTTAACAGGGATCGCTGGAGGACGGGCCCGGGAGTGGCATCAGTGGATAGAGCTCAGTGAGGGACCTGCGCGCCATGTGCAACGTGCTCATCCCAGGGTGGGCTACCTATGAACGTCCTGAGAATGTGGCTAGGTTATTCTCCGTCGAGGTGAAAGGAGACGGAAGGATCAATCGCCGTGGATGCAGCGTCCGTGTTACGCTGGAAGGGTTAAATCAGAATGGGTATACGAGAAGTATTCGGATCAAGAATATAGGTGACTCTGGTAAAAGAATGGATGATCTGATAAGTACAAAAGAGAATTCACAGCCAGCGTTTCCTGATGCCATTACAAGTCTGGCTTAATGATGCTATTCTGGCCGGTGATCGCGGGACTTTCCTTGGTTTGTTCGGGATGTTGACCGATCTGCAGGGTGGGTCAGAAGATATATGAAGGGACGAGTCGGAATATGCCGGTCGAGGACAGGATGAGGGCTCGATATGTGGATACTTGACTGATCAGAATTCAGTGGGGCGGACGCAGAGAATACAATTTTTTTCTCGTCGTTTGGGTGGGGAGGTGTGGTTTAAGTTGTAATAAAGTGATAGAGTTTCGGACAGCAATCGAGATTGACGACCAACCTTTTGGGTCAATTGCACCAATAAGGTTGCGGCTGCTTGCGGTAATTATCATAGTATCACATTTTCCGTTGACAGTTTTTTTGATAAAATCTTGTCATGCGCATCTGCAACCGCTAGCCCCTGGGTTAGAAAATAGTTTAATTAATTACCAAACTAAATTACCAAATAGACTTGCACCCCTCACAGATCTCGGATAGAATATATACATACTCCATTCTGTCTTCCTGCTGTCTCCTGCCATCCCCCTCATTCACTATCTCCTGCTTCACTGACCCACAATGCAACAGAGACCAACTTGTACCAATGTTCGCATCCGCTCTACTCGTGACGCGCATAAGATCTTCTATGCTGTCCAACGCCGTGTGCTGCCCATGATCACCAGGCGGCTTGACGCAGACGAGCGCCTCGCCCTGCGTTCAGGTTGTGTCTATGCCTGGGAGGAAAGAGGCCCTCACACTGAAATTACCGGTCTCGGTATCGAGCGCTTCACAGAGGGTCGTCGTTGGAGTCCTTCCCGCGTGCGAGACGTGCGGTCTCATTTCGTTTCCAATCACACATGGGGCCGCTCATTTTATATATCCAGGAATTCCTATTCTACTATGAAAAGTACACACCTCCTGCAGATGCGGGCCACTCGGGGTAATGTTATACGCACGAACGTTTCCTTCTGGCCTCACGGTAGTTCTGATTCAGCACCTCCGATAAGCAACCCCCGCGAGATTGGGACCCGTTGGTTAAACAAACTTACTCAGTTTGGGTCGAAACAGAAAAAGGTCGCCGAAAATGGCACCTGAGTAAGTTCTCAACCGCGTATTCGCTATATATCTTGTTCTGATCTAAAATAGCTGCTTATTTCACACAAGCGACCGTCGACCAACTTGGTACTATCGATGATATTCCTGGCGTTGCTGAGCTCGTGGTTCCAGAAGGGTCCTTTCAGAGCACCCGCGTTAGCAAGAATCGCAAAGGGGATGATACCCGCGCCCGTACAGATGTCTTCAAGGTACCCGCCTCCGTGTCGCGAACTTATGCCCCATTCCCTACCGCATACCCTGCCCAATCCTCCCCTTACCCAGGGCCGTCCCCCCCGACGTTCACCCAGGAACCTTATCGGGTTAGTCCCCGAGCTTCCCACCCTCCTGCCTTCCATCATCCACCCGAAATTCCCCAATATTCCGTGCCCCCTCCGCTCCCGCCCCTCGGAGCCCTTCATACGTTACCCCCATTAAGACCCGAAGGCGAGGAAATCGAGTACAAATTTCGTCGGTCATCCCTGCCGGGAATTCCTGATTCTCAGTTCAGTGTTTCGAACAGAGACCGAAGAGCCACCATTGATCATAGCCAATCCGCTGAGTACCCGTCCATCCCTAATCCTGGATCCCAATCCCGTCATGCTGCAGTATTGCCAACGCGTTCTCCGGTGGAAGAGCGTGGCGCACAGTATCGGCCTGAATTGGTTTGCACTTATCCGAGCCCCGTACGAGAATCTCCTCCAAATTTTGATCGTCCATCGTCCACGGTTGGTGTATTCCAACCAATTCCGAGCACGGGTCAGGACGAGAACGCATTTACGCCCTCCTCACAGACAACTCCAAGCGCACAATCCCCCCTCAACAATTACCCACAAATCTCTCTTCCACCACCTGCTGAGCTGTTTCGCGCTGAACAGCCCACTCAACTCTATGCGGTGAGAAGTTCGGAGGATTCTGCAGGCGCCATCGGACCATCCAGGGTAGATCTTGCGCCCCTCCACTCTTTGCAGCGACGTCCGTACCGCAGAAACCCTGTGGATGATATGGCTCTACGGTCACTGGGTTCACGGTCCGGGTGACTATTTTCGGGTTCTTATTCCGTGCAGCGGTGGTAAATCATCCTGCTCTCCTATCCTGCAAATTGACAGTGCTTGCAATCCCCATTGCGGGCACCCGCAACAGTGGGGAAAACGCATGCAGAGCATCTTGATATGCCCATTTGTTTCAGCTTGGCTATATGGCTCGTACAGAGCAACGAGGCTTTGGGATGTCTGACTGCCAGTGTATCTTTTTTTCTCCCTTGTGTACTCTAATTACACTAAACGCTTCGTGTTCCGTGAGCATTACTATGCATTTGGCTTAATTGTGGACACGGCTGCAATGATGAAATGCAAAACCTTGTGGATATTGTTTCCGTCTTGTGTACGTTGGCCCCAATTACAGATAAATTCAGGTCCGTCATCACAACACTGTACTACCCCAGTCGGTAAGACAAGCAGATATCATGACCCGGCCGCGCCCAGGTTGTCACGCCTACGATATGATCCTGGGCGCGCTCACAGCTCTTTGAAATATGTCGGTCAATTCGGTCCTTCCATGCGAATCCCAAACCCTAAGTGCTGGCATCGATTGCACGTTTGAGCGGTCGGTCGCTAGATCAATCAAAATTGTCCCTGTCGGGAGGGTGGTGACAGCACCAAGCCCCATCAACACGAATGGTAATCGTCAAATTTCCAGACAAGCAACAATGGAGGGAAAGAAGGGTCCCCGTTACTGCCACCCACCAGACCCTATTTTACAAAGCCGCAGGGCCGACAACCATTTCACCACCGTTCGTCTCGTGATGTGTACCCTTTTATCGACGGCACCGTTCAAGACTCGAACGGGCGCCATCACACCCCAATTTACATGAATCCATGGGGGTGGGACCAAGCTTCAGACCGCATGGACGACGGAGAATATCTAAAACTCACTGCTCTTACTGTAAGCCGGCATCAATCTCGTCTCGCGTGGCATACTCAAATGTGCCCGTGGATCAAGGGGGAAAGCTCCGCCTGAGAACGGCTGAGTGGCTTTGACGTCCGATTACTCCAATGTCCACAAGGACGCTAGTCGGAAAGACGAGATGTTCGTCGAGCGGATCGCATGAGAACCTGCCTGCCTCAGCAAGGTTTTGGGCCTACTGAACAAGGCAGTATCCTTACCAACAGGTCAACAAAGTTCCACCACCTTACCATCCTGGCAGCTCTTGGTTGGTTGATCGGATGATCCAGGCCCTGCTTTCCATAACGAGGCGAGGGAACCCCCAACCTTGTTTCTTTTGTTGAGCCTATGAGTCAAGTACCCTGGATGGGAAGCGGGGGCCATGGAGATCTTATCCGTTCTATCTGCAGACGCAATTGAAGCTCTAAATGGACTTGTGCGGATCATTCCGGGTATCAATACTCGCCTGAAGGTGCAGACGTGAAGGACAACTTCTTTGGGCGATCGGCAGATAACTCTATGAGAAATGGGACGCCTGGACCAAACACCACTTCTTCTCTCTCTCTCTCCCCCCTCATCGCGGCCCTGGCCGTCCTTCTTTTTGTGACTTGCCTCCCTGGGATTAGTCACTGGGCTTCGCGGGCGCAAGTCGATCAATTACATGGTGCTTATTGTCCCCTCCCAGAACTGAGCCTCGGAGGCAGTGTTCTTCCCAGCTGCAGGACGTTTTCGAAATCGGATTCCTATTTCACATTCGAAAAAAGCTCTGCATGCGAAAAAGGTCGAGTCGAACCGGCGGTGGCATCTTGTCCAACGTCTCGTATAGAACCCGTCCAGAACGCGCAAGACAGTGCCCTCGATTTTCATCACCGTCCCCCCACACGAGGCATTTGTGAGGCAGCCTAGGCTCTCAGTAGTACCCACAGCTCCAAACATGACGGGGGAAAAGTGGGGATGGTGAAGAGACAACTGCGACGAGCTGCATTCGTGCACAACCACCGCGTGTTTTTCATCCGCATCGGTTGCGAGGATGAAACAAGGGTTGGAAAACCGTCTCTACTACAGCAGATTTTGGCCCACGATGCCATCTGATATGAAATCGGCGAGGCCACTGGTTTTTTTTCATCTTTTCTGCTCGTTTTGTCGCTGGCACACGTCTGCTGATCAGCAAGGATGGGCGTGCAGATCCCCGAAGATCGCGCACGACCCCCCATTTAATGGGTCGTACGGGGCACTGGCCAACAACGACAGTACCCCTTCCGAATGAGAAGGAAGAATATTTTGGTCTGGCTGCAACCCGTGTGGGTCGCACCCAATCTTGTTCGACTTCCCCCCCATGCTTCGTTGACCCGGGTGTGTTCGTTCTGTTCGCCATCAAGCAATCACGCTCCTTCGGCCACGTCCTATCACCGAGGGATTGACAATGTGTTCTTGCCTCTTCGTTGGTCGTTTCCCCACCTGAGTCACGCTTCCAGGGGCATGGATGATGGAAAATACATTGTAAATGTGAGGTGCGAGTATGACCACACGCCCATAACGACATCGGAGGCCGAGGGATGTGTGTCGAGATTCAACGTCTTGACGCCACGGCCTCAAGGTGGCATCTCCGCGCGGGACGTCAGAGAGAGGGCAGTGGACCGGACGATTTAATCACCGTCAACTCCCCCAGGATAGTATAACATGGTCCGTCGTCGAGTCGTCATCATCACAATCCTGGAAGAGTGGGATATACGCCTTCACCGTGGGGAAAGGGTAAGTCGACTGCATGATGGTGAGTGGTATTAATGTTATACATGGAGAGCGACGATCTGAGTAATGAGTAATGACTTAAATGTGCAAAGTAGCAATGTGTGATGCAGATAATCTAAAGAGCGTGGTCCTCGAAAAAAAGTGCCCAAGAACACGACTACCATTCGAATTCACTGCAAAACGACTCGTGAATGGGCCACCCCAGAAGCGCCGGACGGAACTTACCCTGTGCACTTGGTGAATAGGTAATC